>JAOWAT010280067.1:0-18574 GCA_028571025.1 Longipedia americana
ACTTTAAATAGTCCATTTTCCCCCCTCTTCAATGTTGAATAAAATCCACCACTCAAACACGAGAATTTGTTAAAAAATAAAAAATATATTTCATAATCCATTATTATTCTCCGGAAAATAATCTTTTGAAGGCGATTTTTTACTGAGTTCGATTTAATGGCTTAAAGTTCTTTATCTAAATAACCTAATTAGTTACCTAATTTTTCTATCCAAGAAACTGAGGATACTATACTCGCAATCCAAACTTTTGCTACGAAACCTCCCTTCGTCGGAATGACAAGATCCTGAATATGTTTTTATCTATGCTTAATCAAAGCAGTTAGTTTCGACCTACTCAGTACTCTTGCCAAGAGTCAATTCTGGCGGGACATCGGGATCATCTAAAGGTCTAAACTAACTCCAAAAAATTACTTAAATTTGATCGAAATCCTATTCTTCGAAATTGGTTACTATACTTCCGTATAAGTTTGAGAGTAAAATCTTTAGCGATTTTTAGCGTAGTCAGATTACATTGTTGTTTAGTCTTTTTTATTATTTAATTATTCAAAAATTGAAAATAGATGTCAAAAAGGCAAACAAAGGCATTTGGAACACTTTTTTTCTTATTTATTTTCGTAGACTTGGTTTTACTGCCATTCAGTGCTGGTTTTTTCCAATTATTTCCGGGGGAATATAATTGTCAATGTTTTAGATTTTTATGAAAGAATATCTCTCTATTGGTTCGAAGACGGGAGCATTATAGAATTACGAAATTCAATTGTGTAAAACGGTAAAATATCCAAAAATCCAATCCAAAAGACAAAGAATAAACAAAAAGATTAAATTTCATAACAAAAACAGAAAAGAACTTCCCCCAATCAACAAAGAAAATCGTAGTATAATAACATTACCAAACGAATATTACAAAAAAAAGAGAAATGCCTATGAACATCTATCTGTATCAAACATAATCAAGGAGAGCTTGGTAGTTTTACATGATTATTTTCGCATTTAGCTGTTTTTAAATTTCGAACAAAGGATGCGTTTGAACATTGAAAAATGTTATTACCTAGCTAATTCTTTTTTCTGAATAGTAATTATATAACAGGTTTACCTTTGTAGTTTTTGAACATTTTCTAAGCATGTAGAAGGGCGTTGAATAGACATTTGTTCTAGATCTTCTTTATTTTTGTTCCGAGTTCTTTTTCTTTTATTCTCAGCATCTATAGTATAAGTCCTCCCAGGTTAGCCAGCAGTCTATGTTCGAAGCTTTCAAACCCTGGATGTTTTGGAGTCCTCCTCTGCGAAAATTTAACATTAAGAAAAAGCACCCTAAAATATAAAAAAACCCTCCAAATCCATACTTAAGTCCATGATGACTCACCCGAATATCTTCAAGTCTAATCGGCAGTTAAGGTTAGTAATCACACATATCGAACATATCCTTAAAAGCTCTAAACATAAAAGTTGCCCATAACTGAAATATCGGAGTATTTTCATCAAGTGTTATCTTTGTCTTTGATAGTATTTAACCCAAACTTTGTCCATCGTGATGCTCTCGAAAATAGTAGTAATAGTTGTTGTCGGTATGGGTGTTGTATCCTAAATATCGTGGAAAATATTAGGAGAGGAGTAATGAATGTTGAGCATTGAATGTTGTCAGTGTTTTGTCTATTTATTAAAAATCCAGCGATCGTCTAGATATTTACAATGTCTTTACTTTGGAATCTTTGTCACTTCCACCGGTTCATCATTCTTCGAATTGAACCCGACCACTCTTACCATTTTCAGTTCCTAGTCTGGAATATTTTTTGAGCTGACTTTTTTGGTTCTAAAATGAACCTACCTGACCCTGATTTAGTTAAATATGGTTTATATCGTCTTCTTATTGGATTAAAGATAGTCATTAAACCCTTTGAACTGTTGCGAGACACTCTGCATCTAAACCCACTAGTTCATTGCAGAAACAATCTGCAATTCTTGTTAAGAAATCCCATCTATAATATTCTTACTGCGTTGGAGATGCAAACAGACCTATTTCATTCTGTCATTGCCCTTGGCAAATATAGTTTAGAGTTATTTTGCCTATTTATCAGTGAGTCCTTTTTATCTCCATACATTAAGAATGCCCTTTGTATCTCTTAAAGATCTTTGCATTTATTGGAGATCATTCAGTAGTTTTAAAGAGTTTTTGTCTGCAAAATTATTCACTATTATATGACTGGGAAAAAAACATACTTATTATAACTTCAAACTGTTTCAAACTGACAGGAAAACTCATATTCTGATGATACTGAGATAGTAATTTTGTCTATTGCGGACGTAGTAGTTTCATATCACATAGATGTTAGCATAGTTGTATATAGGTTTCTTTGTTTGGAATTTAGGATGGTGTTTATTACAAGAATCTTTCGATTGTCTTACGAAATAGTGATAAATTTGTCTCTATTTCTTATTAGGGCTTAATAAGGTTTTGATCTTGTTCAGTTGGGTTTCTTTGGATCTGGGACTACATAGGGGGGGTTGGTTATCTCTATATTATAAGTTTATGGGGAATGGGGGGTTTTTATTTTTATAGTTATATGTTTTTTTATGTATCTATATCTGTGAAATTAAAGAGAGTCGTTTGAATTTAGAAATTATCAGTAAATTAACGCTTCTTAAAAATGGGAAACCTGTAGTATGAAACCAGTGACTTTTCCAAAAACTACGAGCTTATCAGTCCACAATAATAAGAACAGAAAATAATCAAACACCGTCAAAGAGGCACACACTACATGCTTAAAGAATGGTCTTTCATGGATAAAGAAGGAGCCTTGCTAATGCTTGCTCAAGTTAAGGAAAAAGTTAAATACCCAGATCATTTCATTCTTAGTGCGTTCTAGACTTATTTTGATTAGTATAATGGTCTGTGTGGAAATAGATTCAAAGTCTTTGCTGTTATTTAGTATCCTGAAAAATCGCTCAAGGATCAGTATGAAAAAAACAAAAACTTATAAACGCCCTTTTCTTAGTAGGAACTTTGGAAAATCATGCATGAGGTCAGTAGTGGTCTCATACACTGTGAAAGGAAGGGATAAATGCTGAGCAATTTGACAATGTCAGATATCTACCTGGTTCAAGGAACCTATAAAATAAATGATCCCAGTTTTATGGCAACCAAAGGAGATTCTTCATGCAAGTAGTTAGTTGTGAGGAAACTGGGATCGATTATTCTGTAATTGGGTTTGATGTATCGTCCTAAATCGATCTCTTCAATGTACTGCAGCAAACTTCAGTCTCATTACAGTTCTTTTCTAGCCTCAATTGTTAACAAAATAATCAATAACTACATAACACTCCAAGGAATCCACAAATATGCCGAAGAAAGTTTGAACAAGCGTACATAGATTTCTGCATTTTCACGGAAAAAATAGAGAGAAAATATTACTACTGAGTAAGGGATACATTCTTTCAATTCTACAATGCCTCGAAAAAAATCATTGATCAGATTGTACAAGAATGAAAATGTTAATTCTCGACCTCTACAGAATATTGAACAGACTCTGTTTAGAAAAGATAGTTAGAAGAAACTGAGACAAGGTAGATAAATATTGTTTACAGATCCATCTTGTCGATAAGAAGTGGATCCGCTTCAAGATAAAAATATGAATATACGAACGCAAGTTTATCCCTGCTATCATGATACTATCGGAGAAAAAGGACATCCGCATATTCAGATCTTGAATCATCAAATCAGTCATAACTTAGGTCATCGATCTAATGACCAAAAACTTGTTATTTCGAAAGATAAAAGTCATAACTTTCCGAAAAAGATCATCAGTTTGAAGAAAAAAACCAGTCTTGTTGATCCAGTGAAGTAGAAATATGAAGTCTAACCGTTACATTAGCCATAAATTGGTTACAAATAGCATCCTAGGACAACTAGAGATTATTCCTACGGAAAAAGTTTGAATATTGGTTCATAATCCTATGATCACGAATAAAGCGAACGTTAATTCAGAGCAAACCTAAAAAGCTAGGCAGAACCCCATCAAAACTCCCCATAAGGAGAGTCTTCGCATCATTAGCCTTCAAAAGACAATTCAAACCATCTGGTTTCTCAAGAGATCATTGAAAGAAACTCTTAATAGGTAAATACATAAAGCTAGTTATTCTTACCAGATCTTTAAAGAAATAACAGACTATAAACTCTTACATCTTAAAACAGTCCGAATACAAATCCCAATCGATACAATCAAACAATTTTGTAAGTAGAATAGTCCTAATGGTTGTCTTAAACTTCAAGAAAAAAAAATATGCAGTAATAGCTTGGATAGTCAAATTCAAAGAGTCATCGATTGTCTTTGAATAGCTAGGATGGGTATTAATATGTTGTTGAGGAGTATTAGGGAGGTAGTCGGTATTAGGGCTATAAACGTGGGGGAAAGAAGGAGGGGATTGGAAAACTTTGTTACTAGGATGGAGGTATGTACTAGGGGTAGTGGACCGATGATTAAATGAATGGTTTCGGGAAACTGTACTATCAAAATGGAAAACTGGCCTTTTAAGGCTACTGGAAAAACAATTAGTTTCATGGGAAAGGTAGGGTTTTGAATGATTCACCCACTCCGCTGCCCGCTACTGGATTTGATTACAGGGATTTTACGCTTGTTAATGAAGGGTGGATATCTTATGAGGGATAGTTCTACTAGGATGCTAAGACTGGAGAGGGTATTCTAAAGTTGTCAAATGGTGAGGTTTTGCAGGGAAACTGGCTTGATAACAGTGTTAATGGGTAATGTACATTTCATACGGTTAAAAATTAAGTGATAACGGGGTATTGGTAAAATAACGTTTTACTAAAAAAGTATTTGAAATAACGACCGTTAGAGTGTACTTAAAATGAAACGTGATGAATCATTTGAAAAAAAAACAAACAATTTACATTTTCTGTTAACTTTACTACTTTCCTGATAACTATAAATACCACCAATAAATAGCAATTTAAGAGTATAAATTAAAGTTCAGAAAGGATAATGGGGTTGTTCTTCCATGATCAAGAAGCAAGTTACACTCACCATGGGAGCTAATTCTGGCCGGAACAATCGACTTTTGACCAAGTTGTTGTTAAAAGAGGGACTTTTTATGAAAAGAGTTCTGAGAAAAATATCACGTCTAAAGAATTTTTGGCTAACGAGGAAAACATTTTTTACCAGGAAAATGGCATAATCCGGTCCCTTGATTTATGTCTAACGGTGTTAGAGGAGACTCTTTACCTTCAGAACCAATAACGTACATTTTTCTTGAAAAATCAGAGGTTTTCGCAATAAAATTAATGCGTAAAGATAGCATCGCAATAATATTTACGTATAACCAATAGCTGTTTGTTAGTTTTTACAGTTATTTGGCAAAATATTGTATCCTGAAAAATTTTCATCGGCATTTCAGAATTAGTGACCAAATTGGAAGTGGGTCTTTTAGTACTGTTCACACTGGAAAGAACATTTTTTCTAGTCGTTAAGTGGCGCTTAAAATCTTCAATAAATAATATATCCTAAAAATGCCATAAGGAAAATCAATTCTAATAAACGAAATTTCAAATTTGGAAAAACTGCGGAAGTATCATCTATCTCCCTTGATTGAAGTCTATGAAACTACCGATTGCATTATTTTGGTGATGCACAAGGCGAAGGCGGGAAATATGGTTGAATATATCCAATCGCAGGAAAAAAACTATAACCAGTAAATGGCCAAAGAAATCATGTTGAAAGTACTGGAAAATTTGAAATAACTTCACTCTGCGGGTTTCATCCATCGTGACATTAAACCTGAAAACATACTATTCGAAGCCAAATCAAATCACAGCTCTTTGTTCTTAGGGGATTTTGGCCTATGCGTTTAGAAAAACAATCATTTGAGTGAAGTGAGCGAGTTGTGTTCTGGAACTTAAGGTTTCATAGCTCCTTAAGTCCTTAGCAGCAATAATTATGACGAAAAATGCGACCTTTTCAGCGCAGGATGTTTACTCTACTTCCTTTTTAAAGGGAGGAGTTTGTTTTGCGGAAGTAGCGAGAAATAGATCTTCGAGATGAAATGCTGCTCTTAAACAATCAGCAGAAAAGTGGATGAGCTCAGAAATTTGGATGAGTAAGGCAAGGATCTCATCAAAAGACTCTTGTAAATAAATCCCGAAGATAGAATATCAGCATAGGAAGCCATCAAACATAAATTTTTTGATCTTCAAAAATCCTTTAAACCTCACACAGGATAAGAAGATGACACTCTAAGAGATTATCTCATGGATAAAATCAATAAATTTTGGAATTGATTACCTCTCCCCCATCCATGATCAAAGTCGATATTTCTACCTTCTAATCATTCACTTTCATTAAAATAATATAATTGTCTCAAAAATTACTCTAAAAAAATGAACATTTTCGACTGGATGGCAATCATACTTATCCTAGCTGTCTTTAATGGGATTCACACTCAAAACACAACTTGCGATTTTGAGTTGATTCTGGTCAGTAGTGCAATGGGTAACTTCACGGCAAGTGCGTTTAAAACACCGGATCTTGGGAGGATATTCGATCTACTTAATTCTTTAAGGGCTACAGTTTTAGCAACATACCAGCTATGTTTTGGAAAAGTTATCATTGACCCAGATTCAATTTATCCCCAGGATATATCGTAATGCTTAATGGGTCTTTACAATACATCACTCCTTGAGGCGGAGTATTCAGGAAAATATGATAAAATCAAAAGTGATACTGATAAAATCGCCAAAATAGTGTTCAGTACTCAGAATAACTGTCGACCTGTAATAAATTACAGAGGATGGAGCAATGTGAGTGATTAGTGTAAGTCGGGAGCTTCAGATTTGGACGATATCTTTGTAAAATACGGGTAGGAAATAATTTTGGGAAAAAATGGTACGCATTACATCCCTGATATGTTGTTGGCTGTATAAAGGCAAAGAAAAGTTTGCGGGTTCAATATTCTTACCAAACCAAGAAAGTGGAATAGCGACACTTGCTCTGCAGCAAACCAAGATTGGCTCTACCCAGTTACAGATCAAATTGACACTGTCCTTCAACGAAAAAATTATTTGAATTACACAAGCTACTTTTATAATCTCTACCAAAGTGTATACCGTGCATATGGCTAATGCAACAATAACAATCTCAGAGTCACACTATAATGATACATGAATACATATGAACACATTATATAAATATTTATTTTTTATAGATGGGGGAGGGGATCAAAAATATATGGTCAGATATTGATAGATTTTAGTTTTCCCTGGAGAGCAACTGCAGAATCATAATCTTCGATAAATTTGTTGAATTAATCAGGATCGCAGACATGAAGTTTTGCAAAGCTGAAAAACCATTCATCGATATTTACCGAATGTTTATTACAGATGGCGGTTGATTTCAAGAAGTCATGTGCATCTTTTTCAGCTTTTGGTTCTGCTATATTTTACTGGATATATTTGTTGAAACGGACTGCCTTATGCAGATCAATGGCTTTTAAATCGTCAAAATCAATATCGTTGAATATTTCCGTAAGTTTATTTTTCTGATCCTGGGTAAGAACCGTGAAGGCTTTCTCCTCAGGAACCAAGACACTGTTCAGGAATCTTTAAATACTTAAGAATAAAGATATTACATTCTTGCATCCAGGGTGTTTTATCCCGGTTTATACCCCTTCTTGTTCTTGGTGGAGTAATCGGATTAGTTCATCAAAAGGAAAAGAATTATCTATAGGTTTGGTTTCTAGCAGGCTAGATGAAGTGGGGTGTTTCCCTCGTTGTTGCAAAGATCTTACCCTCCTCTGAAGTTGAACCCGCGGTCCGCCAGCATTCTTAGGACCTAAAGTTGGTCGTTAAGGGCTGCAACGTGAGCTGCTGTATTTAATGCTTGAATAGTGATATATCGTACTTTCTTTCTATTTGCAGTTTATGTCCACGTTGTCTTTTTTGAGCTTCTTCTATGCCAGGTCTACGTTTCCTTTGGCGCACAGATTGATGAACTCCTATTAATTGAAGGAACTTGCCATTAGCTGTTTTACAAAATTTAAAGAAAATATTATCGCTAAGTTATAAATTCGAGCTTTATCAGCAGATTTTACAACTAAACAAAATAAGTCAGTAATCATCTCTTTGAATTGTAGTTACTCAAAATTTGTATCCTGTTGTCAATAAGACCCTAAATCTTTCTTTCAATGTCTTAGCACTGTTTCATTTGAGCATCATACTCAAGAATTTTACAAATTTTCCTCTTTATCGCATTTTAAACCGTTTTAGAGGTTTCTTCTTCATCAGCCTTGGATAATTGCCCCATCAAGGATAGTGTAAATATCTGATTGTTTAAAAGATGATCTTTGGCTTAACTTTCAGAAACAGATTTCTATCTAAGAAAGTCACGAAGTTTTTTATTATGACATAGTGATTGAGTAACAAGCTGATCGACTTCAATTTAATTTTTAGCATCGTTATCAGCAGTTTTTGTGCTGCTTCTTACGGTTTGACTAGATGGTACCTGTTTGATGGCTGAGTTTGGTCTTTTTGATAGTGATGAACGAGATTTCGTTACACGGTTGCTCGTTGCTTATTAGACTTTTCTGCCTTTTTCTCCTTATTCTTACTGTGATTTCATGCGAGTTATTGCGTGGGAGGATATTCTTTTTTTTATGTTTCTCTGACTGGAGTTTATGACTTTCTTTGGGTTTGGTTAGTTCATAATGTTTTATATATATGCATATTTGGTGATTACTGTCTTTTATGCGTAAAAACAAAAAGATTATCCAGACAAATCATAAACTACGGAAAGTAGGAACACTTTCCTCTGTTTTTATTGTGTTTTCTTATTTATTGCTCTCAGTTTCAGTTCCAAAGGTTTTTAAGGCATCATTTTAGGAGAGAACAGCAGTCCAAGTCTATCTAAATTCCTGGATTTTAAGCATATTATTTTTATTGATCCTTTTCGCCGAAATCATAATTTCCAAAATAGGAGAAATCTAGCTTTACTTAAGACCGATAGACTATATAGATGCCAATTGAGCAACTTTAGTTTCAAACTATTTTTAACACCTCATCAATTTCTAGATAGACTCTGAGTAGAAGTTATGATTGGAACGTCTTATTTTTCTAGCATCTAGTTTTTGAATTCTATTTTAGTTTTCATTATTCTGGCAATTTAGTTGACTCTACTGTTTGACAATTTTATTTTGTTTGTAATCTTTACGCTTCACATCTTTGAGCAGATGTTTTTTATTTTTCTGGAAAGTTTGATTCCGAAAACAGTTTTAGTGGTTGTCCATCCTGGTCTTGTGGAAGTCGTACATGTTCAACTGAGATATGTTTTTTTGAAAAAAGTACCTGTCTGACAAAAGATGTGTAATTGTTATGTCTGAAAAATTTTGGAAGTACTCTCTCGGTAAACTACTTGATATTTTTGACGATAAAGCCCTATCCATTTTTGGTCCAGCAAATAACATCTGCGTATCCTTAATTCTGACTAAATAATTTCCATACTTCCAAAATGCTGTAGGTTTTGTAGATGAACGAGGGAATTTCGTTAGGAAGGTTCGCCTACTGACTGTCAGATTGGTTCTTTCTCGCTAATTCCGTTTCCCGCTAACACTTCTGCATTTTACTAACCTGAGTAATTAAAATTATCAACTAACTATAACAAACTGAATTTAATATATTTTCAGTGTAAAAAATCACCTTTTTGAATGAGATTTAAATGTTTTCTGGCCGATGCTAGCCCCTATGCGACAATTTCCGATCTATTTTTTAGAGTTAAAGACGAACTATTAAGTGTTTCAGTTTACTTGTGATACAGAGAGATTCTTTTTAGATAAAGCTACGCTTCCTCCCTCAGTTTCCACTTTATCTTGGCTTTTTGTTACATCTAAAGAAGGATTCTTTTATTTCTGCTTTCTTATTTTGATCGTACTACTTCTTCACGCTTGGATCTCCTGGTTTAAAGAGCCTATTATCGTTCGATACCAATAGTTAAATGACTGTTATTCTTTCTCTGTCGAATCTCACCACTTTAAACAGACCTATTGTGCCTTATGCTTTACATAACAGAGCTTATCCTCTCTTTTCTATCTCTTCTGAGCTTTTCAACATCTTTCCTTTTTTGTTAAGATGCTATATCGGTTTTATTGCCAAAATGAATTTTTATCTGCCTCTGTTTCTACTTGAAATTCAAAGTTTAGGACAGAGATCTCTTTTTCTCTTAGTCTTTTCCGGTTTTTTTTAGAGAATCTTGATGCTTTTTTCTCCGAAAACGGATCCGATTGTTCAGAAACTAAACATATTTTGAGTTTTTTTTACTGCTATATTATTAACCATTTGTCTTTTCTCCCATTGGAGATGAAGTACTTCAGAACCAGAGAGAAATTGTCCATTTTATCCCATATTTTGCTCTTTTTCTTTGCATGTCCTACTGTTTATTAACTAGTTTTAAGACATAAGTACACCACTTCCGAATTTAATTATTAACCTAGTCAATTTAGTTTATCAATTTTTCGTCAAAAATGGGTAACTCTGCACTACAAAAGAATACGGACATAAAGATCAAAGCAAGAAATAACCAACTTAAATAGCAAAAACAAGTGTTGTAAAATGCACTAGAATCTTAATACCCAGTTACAGAGTAGCTTCGATTATAAATATTGTCATCAACTGCTACAGATCTGGCCAAGATGCTCAATGACTTCAAAGCATCATCTGTTCAGATCTTCCTAGTTCTTGCCCATCGAAGTCTCATCTCACACTCACAGTTCAATTTCATCACAGATGATAACTTTTCATAAGGCTTAACGCTCTCCATGGAACACGATTAATACCGAAAAATATCTAAGAAAAGGAATTGGCTATTTGGCGATGAGTGGGATATGGAACGATATTTGCCCCCCTTCTTTGGAATTCCAATATCAGTGAAGGACTATGTTAAGATGAAGGGGTTTGCTTCTACTTTTGGTCTACAGAGTCGAGTCAATGTTGTCTAGAAATAAGACGGGTCAGTAATAAACTGCATGAGAAATGCAGGAATGATCCCAATTTACCGCACCAACATGCCCCAACTAGGCTTGAAACCGTAGACAAACAACCGAGTTTGGGGAAAGACCTTAAACCCTTGGAATAAATAAAGGAGTCCGGGAGGAAGTTCAGGAGGATAGTCAGCAGCAATCTCATCAAGATCTTCAGTTATTGGAATCGGAACTGATACAGGAGGAAGTCTTAGGGGTCCTGCTTAGTTTTGCGGATTGTTCACTATTAAAGGAGCTAAAGGAAGGATTCCTTTGGATTCTCTGATCACTCCTGTCTTGTGTATGGAAGGGAGTAATAATCTGGGGTCTTCGATCGGACCGATTGCGAGATCTGTCGAGGATATGGTGTCTTGGATGCGAATTGCTACGGAATAATAGTTCTACACAGTGATGCATGACCCGTACTTAAAACTGCATCCTTTCGATTTGGCCAAATACGAATCCTTTCAGAAAGGAAAAAAACTAAGGATAGGATATCTACCAAGACTATAATTACTATAACCCACTCCAGCATCCACAAGAGCACTCGAACAAGTTCGATAAATCCTATAAAAACTTGGTCACTAGTTGGTAGAAGTGAAGCTTATTAACGAAACCGAAATAATCGGGCATTTCTTTCAAGAATTTAGTGCTTAAGGAAATCTAAAATCTTTTAAAAAAACTCTTGGGGAATAACCTTTACTTGAAGATTATTCTAAAATTGAAATAAGTCAGAGGTTTTATTTTCCAATTGTAAAAATTCTTTCACGATTATTTGCTCCTAGACTTAAAGTCCTTCTTGAAAACTTGTAAAGAAAAAATAGTATTCACTAGTATCTAATTCATTCTGGATAAATTTAAAAACTTAGGAGGTAATGGGTTTAATATTTTCGAAAACAAAAAATTGATCTGATTATCTCACCCGGCTATGGAACTCAGGCGTCCAAACATGGAAATTCCAACGATACAACACTGGCAGCCTGTTACCATTTTGTATGGAATGTTCTTGAGATGACCGTAGGAGTACAACCCATATCTGTTGTGAAACCCGAATAACAGGTTTACTAATCAAAAACCAACGATATACTCACCAGAAAGCTTCGAGAAAACGCATTGGGATCTACTGGCTTGCCAGTTGGTATTCAAATAATTGGTCTTCCATTTCAATAAGAGTAAGTCCTTGGTCTAATGAAAATAATTGAAAAGTAGGTAAACTTCTATGAGAAGCATCCCTTACCCAAGGTCTGATTTTTGCATAATAAAATCTGCTAACGTTTCTTTTTAGCGAATAAAATGTTGCTTGTTTTTTGAGTGATATACTGTGATATGAAAGCAATTGATTTAAATATTTTGAAAAAAAATGAGTTACAGATAATGCAGAAACCTATGTGAAATGCTCCGTTCTCTTAACTACCCTAGAATTATTTCCCTCTAGAACTTTTCTAAGCCAAACTTCGAATTGGTTGCCGATATCCTCTACTGGTTGTCCCAAAGATACGATCCTCAGGCAGAAATCTCCGACAACATTAACGAAGAAAAAGATAGAGTCGAATTTATCAGGTCTGTTACCACTCTATTCACCACCAAAGCACGTATCAAACTTAACCCCAAAAGACTCTATCAGGCTGATGGATAGGCTGTTCAGGAAATATTAAAAATTACCAGTATTCTTTATAAAGTAAAACTCCCACCAAATTATTTTAGGCCTCTGTTGCAAAAGGGATCGAGGAAGAAGAAGCCGCCACACTATCTCTCCCTACCAAAGTTTCCAATTTAAAAGCGCATAAAATCCTTTCGAATTAAATCTGTGATTTGGGGGCTAGACTCTACGACGCTGTTGCCAAGGAACCGGAGCTTAAGTAAGTGAGAAATCAAGCTTTGGTCTTTTTAGAAGGGATGAGTGGAGTTAACGATGGAAATGATCAAGCTTACATTGAAAACTGTGTTCGTCAAATCATGAGACAGCAATAGGAAAGCACTCTTGAAATGACGAAATATGTCTCAAATATGGAACACTAGCAGAAAAATCTGGAAGAGAAACTCAAGAAAAAGTCTGCTGAACTTGATAGGGCGGAAAAACGTTATAGGAGTCTAATTACTGTTAAACCTGCCTTCATGGAGGAGTATTAAAGGCTTTAAGGGTAGCTTGAAAGACTCTATCAGACTTATGTGGAGAAGTATAGGAATCTGGACTATCTGGAGCATTAGCTTGAGATTTACAACAAAATGTAGTAAGAAAAACTGAAGAAAGCAAAGAAAGAGCTGTAGAAAATGCAGAAAAAGGTGAAAGAACAGGAAATTAGAAACCTGAAGGCATAGGACGAGCTTGACGAAGGAATATTATAGCCTGAATAGCGTGGATTTACAAGAGGCAATTCACGAAGACTTGACCGAGGAAACTTTGAAGGTGGAGAGGAATTAAGTGATGACAGTGCAGGAGATGAGGACGAGGAAGGTGAAGATTAATCAGGATAGGAACTTCAAGATGAAGATGACGACAGTGATTTCTGATTTTATTCTCAAATGAAATTGAAATAAACCCTTATTTGTTCAAAGAATTAAATCTAACTATGCTAAAAAGGGGGGAATGACTGGTCCTTTTTTTTGTAAAAAAAAGAAAAATTAGTATTGTTTTTTTTTAACTTGAAAGAAAAACTTAACAAATAAGTAGATTTTTGTCATTTTAAAATTTTAAAGTTTATCATCATAAAAAAAATAACCTTAGTGTTATAAATGCTGAAGTGCATAGCGTTTTTGATAATAATATTGACAGGTGACTGCATGGCTTACGTTTTTAAACCTGCTTGGCAAAACTAAGGAGTTGGAGCTCGAGTTATCCGAGTTATTGGTGATGCTAAATTAAAAAGGCTCGACCCTTTTCTGATGCTTGATTACTTTCATACTAAACTTCCGGCGGGATTCCCGGATCATCCTCACAGAGGCTTTGAAACAGTTACTTATATGATAAAAGGTGCCTCTTATCACTAGGATTTTAAAGGGAACAAGGGAAAAATTGGAGAAGGGGATCTTCAGTGGATGACGGCAGGGAAAGGCATTGTTCATTCTGAAATGCCTGCGTCCGAAGAAGAAACATCTGTAGGGTTTCAACTCTGGGTTAATCTGAAGTCAGACCTCAAAATGACCAATCCGGACTACCAATAACACTCTAAAGATTCCATCCCTTCGGTGAAAAAAGATGAGGCTGAAGTTAAAGTTATATCGGGTTCCTGGGGAGGAGTCAAAGGACCTATCAAAAACAAAACTCCGGCGTACTACTTCGATGTTAAACTCAACAGCAAAGGAAAATTCTCAATCCCAATTCCTAAAAAGTGGAATTCGATAATTTTTGTCTTTGAGGGGTAAGCACTGTATAATGGAACTCACAAAGTTCCAACTGACCATACATGTGTTCTCTAAAAGTCCGATTAAAAGTAACTTGAACACAATTTCACTAGTGAAACTGGAGCAAGATTCCTGGTGATTGGAGGAGAGCCAATTAATTAGCCAATAGCTCAGCATGGACCATTTGTCATGAACACACAGTAAGAAATCGCGCAAACTTTTAAAGATTACCAGACTGGACAAAACGGATTCGAAGGAGCTGACAAGTGGGAGTCTAAAATACAATACTTGGCAAAAGGAAAGAAGTTTTAATAGCTTTGATGTTCCATTTTGCTTATCGTTTTTTTATAAACTCATCAGAAAAAAATATTTTTTTATTTGTGGAAAATCAAAAAAATGATAGATGCTATAATAAATCTGATACATCATTATTTTTATCTATATTTAACAGTTAGGAATTAATTCAAATTTGAAACAAATGATGAGAGTCACAATACTGTTGCTCGTAGCATCTGTGGCTGTAGGTCAGAGTATCCCTCAGATACAACCTATAAACCAGACGCTATATAGCTAAACCGAATACAAACTCACCTACTTCTCAGCAAAACAAATACTATTGACCTCCTATTTTGAAGTGGATTTTTCAAACTCTGAGATTTAAGTGCCGACAGGAGATATTAATTGTAGTATTAGTTTGAACGAGAATCCATCGGTCAGTCCCAATTGCACCTGTGCCAACAAGATATGCAGACTCCAATTTAATCAGACCGCATCTTATAACACAAAGGTCGTAGCTGAGTTCGGAAATCTGAGAAATCCTCATTTTACTACTTCACAAATACTGCAGATTGGAATATACTTCGGTCCCAACAGTGCCCCTGAGAACTATCCCGTCACCATTCATAGGGACGTTTACGAGCCGATGCCAATGCAGATAAATAGTTTCTCCCAATCAGATTATGGAGTAGGTACAACCAACGTAACCTACACTTTCAACATGTCTCTGCCTTTCATTCCTTAGAATCCCGAACTACAAGTTGCAATTCCTTCTCAACTTGAAGTGAACGATATTTCTTTTGAACTAAGTTTCTATGGAACGTACTGATAATATTTTATTCCTAGAGTTCAAAATATAGACTATCATCATGCGGGAAATATCCTGATTTTCAGAGTTATTGCTGATCAAAACACCCAACCTTCAGGCTACTTTGTGCTGAAAATAACCGGATTTACTAACCCCAAGTCCATAGGAAACTCCAGCAGCTTCAAAATCACGATATTAGAAACTCAAGCCCAATCTAACTGTGGAACCTGTCTTGTTGCTAGACTTGAATCTGGACTATAAGCGTCTTCCGATACCTCTGGAGATATCTAGGTTCAAACTTTGTCTTCAAGTAATCTTTCTGTGGGTAATCCGACAAATATTACCATAAACATGAGACTTTTTGCTCATATTCCTATCGGTGGCAAAGTTTCAATTCGTCTTCCTGCAGCTGTAGAACCAAGCTATCCAATTTATTGTCGCAATTTTTTTGGATTTGTTACCGAAGGTTCTGCTCACTGCTAATATAACAGTGGAAGGCACAGTATCGATACTTTGAACTTTGCTTATCCTTACTTAGTCGCTGAAGGAAGCGCAATCATTTCCATTGAAGTTATAAATGCGCCTGACACCCGAGTTAACGACTTCAATTTCTAAACCTTTGATGAAAATGGTCGTCTAATTGGAAAGAGCAGATCTTTATTTCAATACACCGCATAACCCCTACCGTTATAGGCTACTGCTACTAAAAACTCAACGTAAATAGAAACTCCGGTTACTATCAGTATAAACATGACTCTCCAAAGATAACTTATAAATGGCTAAAGAGTTAAGGTTGTTATCCCTTACTCCTAGAATTTCGACTACAATTAGATTGTTGAGTGTATTTCTTCTTCTCTGAATTTACAATGTAGCGTGACTGCAACCAACTCTGGAACATTAGAAATTACGATGAACCCCCCTTGTGTCAACTGTGGAAGGGGATCAGTACTTACGTTCTCCGTTAGAGCCTTCAATCCATCTTTCATGAATGAAAACACCTAAAGCATTTACATTCAAACAATTTCTCAACATGGAATAATATAAGCTAAAAAAATAAGTATTCCTCTCTAGCTGGCAACCCTTGCCCTGAACACCTACAACCGTTTCGGCGGATAGTTTGTCGGAGAGAACTACAATGCCACAATCATATTCCAAATTCCCAACTTCATTAAAAACAGAGGAGGCAAACTTGAAATCCATTTCGATTAAGGAGTCGTATTCACCGATGTCATTACTCCAACCTAAGGTACATACAATCTGAAACAATCTCTGGATATGATTGACAACGGGGGAGTAAATCTAGAAAACTCAATTTCTTATCATGAAAATATGGAACCACGATCTATAAAATCAATAGTTTCACCAATATGTTCAAATTAATGCAGGGATTCGATAATGAGCATTTCTCTGTTAAAACTTAAACAATCTTTCAGTACAGAGACCAAATGCTGCTGGAGAATCAGAACAAGCACAGTAGAAGGATGGGCTATTGCTTAATCTATTATCAATTCCACTTCTTATACTCCGAAAATATTGAGAAAAACCTTATCAGTTTAAGTTGCCAACAGTGTAGTCAGTAGTAGTAGTTCTTATAAGTTATCCTTTGTGTCTGAAGGAGTTCCAATTGTGTCGCCTTTGAGTATTGTTCTACCTTAGAGCAATATAATCCAAGGAGTTGGATGCTATTTAACTACTAGTGTTGTGCTTGGATTTCCTTTTGACTGTAGTGTTGTAAATGCAAATACTGTTAGCATTTAATATATCGGTGATCCTACTCTTATGATAAGTTCCTCGGTTGTCTACGAATTAACAATCAGTAATGCTACTACTCCTCCCTCTTTGATGCCTTTGACATACAAAGTTGAGAGCAAAGTCAACGGATTCAGCTCACAGGAATTCAATACTCTTTACACTTTGCAGGAGCCATTTTCTATTCCTTTGAAGGTGACCAAAAGCAACAACACATATGGACAAAACACAAAAATAATTATCTAAATAAACAACGGTGTTGATCTAAATTATTCTAAGATGATAATCAAAGTTCCAAAACAAATTCTAACAATCACTAATTCCTAACTAAACTCATAGTTAAACTTAAGTTAGGATGAAACTTATTACGAGATATAAATAGTTTCTAATTCTGAACTTTAGAATAACTAGCTTGTATTTGATGCGATAAATCCTTATTCTACAAATGCTTCTGCATAAATGGATATTGAAACTTTTTACAATGGTTATACTTCTGGTAAAGGAAAAGTTTTAATACCTACTGTGGAGCCGATGTATCTGTAGACTTCAGTCGGTGTTCATAACCATACAGTTGGTGCAGTTACTACCATGAATATCGATTTGAACAGAGTTAACCCGAATACTCGTGAAGTATCTTTCAAAATACAGATGCCAAATAATGCTTACAATTATTCTCAAGCAACATTCTAGGGAAATTCTTTACCTGGACTTTCAAATGTTTTATCCGTTCCTATCACTCGAGATAGTTTGGAAATAGTCAATCTGATTCATCTACGCTACATTCCAAAAATCCAGAACATCGACTAAATGATAATACAAACCTTAGACTCAAACGGATTTACAGTCAGTCAGAGCAAGCCAGCAGTACAGTCCTTAATTCCACAGATTCCAGCAACTAGTTCTGTAGAAACAACAAGAAACAACAGTAATTCCAACAGCCCAACCCAAATAACAATAACCTACACTCCTCTCTACTCTTACAACGGATGTATGATGACAATCGAACTACCATAAAAACAATCACTAATTACATAAAATACTACTTGTACTCAAGATGGAACATGTTCATTACAAGGTATTAATCCTAATTCAATTAACTTAACATATACAGCTAGTGGAAATATCATACTTGATCATGTTGTAAATTTGTATCCGAGTTCTGATCAGATGAAAGTTATACTGTTTACACCAGATGGTTAGGTTATAGAAACCGCAAGTTATCTTATACTGCCTTAACTTGTACTAGAACCTTTGGTGGTTCGGGCTCATCTCTCCAATGGATAAGTTTCAACCAATGCTATACTTAGTTTTAATGTATCTGCTCTTAGAGTTTTGGAAGTTGGTTACACGGTGGAGTTTATTTTTGATGAAAATATATTCACAAAA
>JAOWAT010280178.1:0-18559 GCA_028571025.1 Longipedia americana
AAATAGCAACAAATAAACCCGTTGGTTGAATTAAAACTAATTTCTGTTTTGGGTGTGTGGGTGTCAAACAGAGACTGGCATCAACTACAACTTAAAAATATCAACGACATCTCCTTACTATACCTCTCAAATTGTCTACTCTCGCAGTCAAAGCTACATGTTTGCTGTTCATCCAGACAATAGCGCCTTCACCATCTACAACGGACACAGTTTTGTTCGATACGCTGTTGTCGATGCGTAAATGAGAATTGAAAAACTCTCCTCCTCATGGCAAGGAACCAAAATTATGACCCTTGATAACACCGGCAGAATAGGAGTCTATCTAATTCAGCCCAAAGACCAGGAATATCAGCAAAAAACTCCTAGCAGTGGCCCACAATATCATGATGGAGTACACTAGGGCAAAATGTCCTAACCCTACATTGAAAAATCTACAAAGAATATCAATGAACTAATCCATCAATACTACGATTAAAAAGGTTATCCTCAGAACTATATTTCTTCCTAAGATCCATAAATTGGAAAATCCTTATAATTTCATATGGGTGGTACATTAGTAGCAATCGCAACCTCTTCCAACAAAGTTATCGTCCTCTAAATTAAAAATAATCAATTTTCTACTGAATACCTGTTTTAGGTCACTAATGCCACCCTTAACTCTGTCTCCTGGTCCAAAATATAGGGCTCCATGGACCTTGTTGTCTCGGGTACTGCCAACGAATAACACTCCTACATTGCGATTTACTCCCTGTCGGACACAACAGGCGAATATTTCTAAAAAGTTTCCGCTCCCATCCCCAATTCCTACGGAAATGTGGCTTCATGGGTCGATACTAACATTCTTGTCAATGATGATGCCTCTCGTTAACAACATTTTCTGTATTTTCTCTCCGGCAAAGATCTCACTCAGTTAGATCAAATTCAAATGCCATAAACAGGGTACACACAACTTTATGAATCGCTGGATTTGCTATCCATTGCTGCTGCTAAGCCTCATACAACGTAGGAATCATTGATCCCAGGCAACTCCGACCCCAGTATAACAGTTCGAAGACGCGACAAAGCTTCCTAGGCATTCAATTCCAATACAACTTTTATTTCAAACGTGTTCACTGCAATCGGTTTCAGCCCGTAAGGAGACGATATTGTGACTTTCGACTCTGACAATCAGTTCAGGGTGAACTCTGCCTGTCCTCTTGGCAGCTATTACCAGTCTTTCACTGGTTCTTGTGGTTCCTGCACAGTTCCATAATGCGCAATTTGCACGTCTTCCTAATTGTGCACACTTTGTTACGATGGCTTCTACGTCAGCAGCAGCGTAAAATGCTTGTAATGTGTCTCTCCCTGTAAAGCTTGTTTCTCTGCGACTAACTGTGCAAGCTGTATCGATGGCTATGATTTCGACGAGGAAAATTCGAAGTGTTTTGTAAGTTCGGGATTCCCGGTGTGGGCGATTATTATTATCGTTGTGGTTGTCATTCTCTTGTTTGGTAATTGCTATTGTTTATCATAGCATTCGGGTTTTTGGCGTGGAGGGTCATTCAAAAAAGGAGACATCGATAAAGGGAGCCTCTTACGGAAGGAAATTATGGAACCATTTAAAAGTGATTTGCATATTCAAAAACATACAATCAGCTTTCCAGTGTTCCGCCCGAAAATGAAGTCAACTTAGTCTATTTAATTGTATTAAATTAAAAGGACTAATCCTGACCGATATCGCTGGTTTTTTTGTATAAAGTCAGAAAAAATCAGATGAACTCGAGGATATGTTTATGACTGACTCTATGCTGTAACAAATATTTCTATTTTCGTTAAATTTCAGTTTGAATATTTTTGGGTGTCGCTGTGGTCACGGTTTGTTTGAATCTTAATATGATGTAACTAGAGAGTTGATTTACACTACGATAATATTGTACAGTATTTGCTTGACTATCAGGAGGATAACACGCAAGAAAAAAAAGGATTTCACTTTTAAAGCAGTTTTCTGATGAGTATGATTAAGGAGGCTAGGGACAATGGGCTTTACAACATTGCTTAAAAGCTGAATATGAAATTGGACACCTATTGAACTGGAGATTATATTTTATTTTAGCTTGTAATATTATTAATTGAAAATTAAAAGCACAAACTCGTTTAGGACAGCAAATCAGAGCACAAGGGGCTGATTGTTCCACCTAATTCACTGAAATTCTGTGCCGACCTTCACATATTCATCGCTAATCTTTCTGAGTTCATTAGCATAACTTAGATACTCAGTTTTATCCTGAATAATGATTATCACTTCTTTAAGCCGCAAAAAATATCTGTTCTTTCGAATTTGTTTCATTAGCTCAGTGATCATTACCTTAGCAATATCTTAGTGTTTCAGTCCCACCCAGCAATGAAAGGAGGGAATCACAATATCTAAAGCGTAAATTAACTAATACTTCTAATACGGTGCTAGATTGTTTTCGCAAAAATATTATCGATACCTCTTTTTAACAAGTATGAAGAGTGCAAACTGCTGGTCTCTTTGTTGGGAGCTCTAATCCAATAAATTCCTGAGAACTGGTGAAGTCCGAGTGATTTGACTGCAATAATGTCTGCTTATCGAATTTCACTATCACTGTTGATATCTTGAATTAACAAAAATCAGCTACCTCTGATGTCTTCGAAGATGTTGTAGTTGAGGCGATTAGCAACAAACTAAGCAGGAGATTCAGTCAAGGAAAGGGATGAAAATGGAACTACCAGAACATCCTTATTGCTTAATTTTGTGAAAGAACCAGAAAGAATACGTAAACAAACGTTGAAATAGTATATTCGTTGTTCTGTCCTAAAGGACGGTTTGGATTATTATTTTCGAAGAGGAAAATATCCGCGATAAATGTTTCGGGCTGAAAAAGTTTGCAATGATCTCACATGATTAAGCTATTGTGGGTGATGACTATATTGCGGGTACTTTCTACAAAACTTTGTTTTTTTCATATCCTTTTTATGTTCACATGCATTGAAACAACGACCTGTCGGTTAGAGATGAAGTTCTAAGTCGTGTTTGTCTCTGTATCCACGTGTTTAGTGTTTTCTTTCACTGTCAAAAAATTCTGGATCTTAGTTAAAATCACCTTCAGTCATTTTCCCCTTATCCGATTAGCTGTTTTTGTATTGTTGAATTTGTTTTGGATTCGAAAATTTATCTTTTTTCGCCGATTTTTCTTCAGTTTTCTTCGTTTAGAACTCTTGAATGATATTATATTGTCCACTGTCATAGTGATAGTTGGCATATTAATTCTCAATATTGATGCGTTCATTTTAATGCTTTTCCACATCCATTTATCCTTAGGGTTGGATTTGAAGATGACCATTTACTTTTTGCTAAGGGTTATCCAAAGGTACATAGTACTGCCCTCTTATGCAAAGCATTCCACAATTACACTATTCTTCTAAACAGTGGCACAGTCTCCTTATGTCATTTTCTTTTGGAAGATGCACTCGGTGTGATGTCTTCAATGTTGATGTTGTTGAGTTTTTGACTAAGCCATGCTAAATATTTTGTCGGTTTTTTTCGTCATACCTCTTTTTCTTGGGTGCTAAATATTATGCAGTGTTCGATCCGAAATATTAATATCGTTGAACTCTGCTTTTGGGTCGCTTTTTTGTTTTACATGACTCCTGGAGCGTGTATCCGTGACCATTTTTTGGTTTTGCACTGTTTAGAAGAGAAAGACTGAACTCCGATTAGGATTAGTTTTCTTGATCAGAATAAGGGTAGAGAACGGCTTCATCACAGAGAGCATCACGGATGGTGACGGAATTTAGTAGCGTTTAGATCATACTAATTTCATTAAGAATCTATTATTCTTATAGTTCCGAACTGGGGACCAATGTGGTAATTGCACTTTACATTCTAAGAAATATTGCACTCTAATTGCTAAATTGATTTGAAGTCAATTTTTTTACACATATTATCATATGTTAAGTGATTTAGACTGGGATCCCAATATTAGTCTAACTGTTCTTTTAAGATTAAGCAAAGATAATCCATCAAATATTTACTTTTCTATTTCTTTTTTTCCAATGTCTCAGTTCATATCGTAGAACCATCTTTATCCTGCTAAGGTCATCACAGGAGTACGGTCAACAATTTTTGTTCCTAAGTTCGACAGAAACAATTGTTATAGGGGACTGCAACGTCATTCGCAGAAAAAATTCATGCGAAGAATCAAGTAAGTCTGTGAAAAAGAAGTATAAATCGCCTATTCCATAAGTGAAGGCTAGAAGCAAAAGAAATTGAGAAAACTCAGGTATTCTCTTCATAAATACTCAAAGTAAACATTTAGTTCAACCTAGATCCCCAGTCCGTCGGGTTTAACAAATTATGCAGCCAGATTAATCTACAGATTTCTTGACTTCTGCTTAGACTCTCCAGAAGGAAAATCGGCATCCCATTAAAAGGACTCGATATCTAACCAGAAAAAATGAATAAGTCCGATAAGTTTGTATAGGCAAAAAATACGGCTAGCTACTCGCAAGCAAACTCACTCTGCTAAAGTCTGTCGAAGAAACTATGGAGTTGAAAGAGAAAAAACTGTAATTTCAAAGAACAAATGGGAATTCCCCTCTTTTAGAACGCTTCAAAAAAAATGCCTCAATTATAGGTCAAAACAACGTTACTAAATAAAAATCTCTGAGTATGCTGG
The DNA here is from genome assembly GCA_028571025.1 of Longipedia americana. Lineage (NCBI taxonomy): Eukaryota > Metazoa > Arthropoda > Copepoda > Polyarthra > Longipediidae > Longipedia > Longipedia americana. Next base: position 4,680 of record JAOWAT010280178.1, read on the forward strand.
GAATCACCCCAAAAGTCTCAAGAAAGAAGCAAAATTTACAAAATTTCCATCTCCTCTGACTTATTTGCGAAATAAGCTTTTTAGTGCATTTTTCATCAATAAAAAAGTGAATCTTTTAAACAGTTTGATGGGTGCTTATTTCAAGATAGTATTCGTAAGATAGTTGAAAAGTAACAGAAATTCAACCTATCAAAAAAAGGGAACACACATTCACATGATAATGCATGGGCATTTTCCTTCTCTGGAAGGAATTGGCTCTTCTTTAGCGATTTTTTCGGCTGAATTATTTATTTTTTTTCTGAGATTGGAAGCGCTTTGAGATTTATGAAGATTTGGCTCCACTGGCTTCGAAGATCGTAAATTCGAAGTTTTGAATCTCTAGTTATTTTCCATGATATAGCTTCTTGTTTCTTCAGATTTTTTGCTCACATCAACCTTCTTGCCAATATTGTTGATGGCTTCCCAAAGCTAACCGATATTGTGCCCATCCTTGCAAGAGATTTCCAGGTGTTTCCATCCTTTAATTTTGATTTGTTATAAAGATTCTTGGCTGATGGACAAACTTCTTTTTTTTTCGTCCGAAAGATCATTTTTGTTTCCAACTATTACGATATTGTTTGTCTCAGTGTATTTATTTACCTACTCAATCCAATACGGAATATCATTATCCTTGGCGTGATCGTCCAAACTGTAAACAAGTATGATTATATGCGAGTCTATCTTTAAAAAATATTTTACTTCTATAATGATGCGGAGTTATGGCCCGGAATTGCTACTGTCCAGCGCTATCCCAAAGCTGGTACCGTATTACTTTCTCATTAATTTTGTGGTCAACATATCGGAAATCAATTCCTACTGTTGTGGTTGTTAATTAATTGAAAGTCCGATCGGCGAGTCGATGTATGAGAGATGTTTTCCCGACGGCTGTTTCTCCGAAAAAACATACTTTGACGAATTTATCAATATTTGGATGTCTGTCCTACTAAGTAATTTCATAGAGAGATGCGTTCAAAGCAGCTCTTCCCTATTTATTACACTTGAAACAAAATCTATTGAGGTCTTATCCGATACAATTTGCGCAGAATGTGTGACCACAAGGCAAAGAAAGGGGTTTATTCCTTTTTGTATACCTGTATGTGCATTTTGAGCAGTTCATTATTAATATATTATAGCAAAGGCTGTATAGAGTAATTTTAAATAATTTTGCTCGTAATTTTGTGCTAATAGCGTTTAATTGACTTCATACAGATGTAAAACATGAATTGACCAATGTTAAGATCATACATATTTTTATGAAGTTTTTTTTCATAAATGGCATGATTCTTTTAATGACTATTTATCTAAAGGCATTGTAGCTTTGAAGAATGGAACAGTGACCTTTCAAAGAAAGGGAATAACCACCTAATTTATTCGGGCTGAAAACTATTTTTCACGGACATCCTAGTAATATCTCGAATAGAGAGTAAAAATACAGTCAAGTTTTGTAAGCTACTATTTTCTTGCTTCTTCCAATAACTTAAATTGTGCAATATTCTCTATTCCATACTTTTACAGACTCTTAATGCTACAGAGTCTACATTCCAGAGAAAAAAATCAATGGCGTCATCACTATTTTTTTTTCCCTTTCTTGTATATATCATAAGTACCGATCCAAATAATAATTTACATAATTCGGTAGATGCACAGGATAAATTGCCAAATATAGGGGCACGATTAAAAAGAAATTGTTGGTCTCTGCTCACACCGTGAGTGTGAGATATAGATGAAGTTTATCTGTGTGACTTGCCTTAACAGTTGCCACCACAAACATGATTTCATCCAACTTGATTCAGCCAATGTGAAGCCGGACTCAAGACTGAGGAGCTTATCAATTAACTCCAAAAACGAGCAATAAGATCCAGGTTAAGCGTAGTTTTGCAAAAACTCAATAAAATGGCGTTTAAAGTACATGAAGGAAAAGAAAGAGAAGCTGAGAAGTCATTTTGACAAGGCATAAAAGCATATCACAGAAGTTTAAGAAGTGTTCAAGACTGTCCTTGAATCTTTTGACGAATAAACAGCAACTGCGAGAATTGCTCAACTCTTGGATTTGAAATCGAAGTAGGAAGCTTCAAAAGTTGTCAAAGATATCTCCGGGTTGGAAATACCTTACATTTCGGATATGAACAAACTTAAATAAGTCATTAGAATCGTCACTGAAAACCTCGATTAGACGTTTCGATAGACTTAGAGAGTTCTATCCGATACTGTTGAAAAGTTTCAGCTAGAAATAAAAAAATGCAACCTATTTGACTCCTAAAGCATAGGTTCCCTGATAAGCAAAGTCGAAGAGAAGTGGTAAGAGAAACAGAAAGAGTAATTGCAAAGAATGGCATAAATCAATGCATAAAAAGATCGAAAATAATTGAACTCCAAAATGATGATTTACAAGGAGGAACTGTTAAAGAAAGGTCTGGCTCAGAGCTGGGACGTGATAAACTAGTTTGTAAGCTAGGGTAGAGATGTGGCATAATTAGAAATACTAGCCTGTACCAATTATTAACTGTAGCAAGTACCGCAATGCTTTGCTTGCTTAGAGGGACTCAAAATATTAAAAATTGAAAACAACAACTTACAGAAGATAGAAGTAGTAAGCAGACTTCCTATCCTTTAATAGCTGAGTTTCAAGGGAAATGAAATTTCCAGAATATAGAACCTTTCAGGGTTGATGAAACTGAGGTCTCTGGATTTATCTCACAACCGTATAGGAAAAATAGGGAAGTTCGGAAAGCTTCCCTCATTGACATATCTTGCCCTTTAAAACAATCAGATCACCAAACTTACTAATTTGTGCTAACTAACTTAACTTTAATAGCTTGTCCTCGAAGACAACAATATTACTGCACTTTAGGGAATTCAATCTCTTAGCAATCTGAAAAGGCTAAATCTGGCCAATAACAAGATCACCCAGATTAATAATGTCGGTAATTTACTCTCTCTGCAAGATTTATTGCTGAATGATAATTTAATTACGAAAATACAGGGGCTAGAAAGTCTGCAAAAGCTCGAAAGCTTGAGCATACATTCCAACAAAATTGAAAAAATAGAGAACATCAAAAGTCTGAAATTCCTGAAGTTTTTGACTCTCTACGACAATCCCGCGGTGAAGAACCCTAAACATATTGTGGATCCATAGAAATAGGTGAATACAGTTCGACAATTGAATGTCAACGTCATTTGTACGGAGGATGAGTGGTAAAATTATCATATTAAAAATGGAATTTCGGATGATTGAATCCAAAATAAATATATTGGAGACAGAATTATTTATAAAAAACCATCCACTTCACATAATTAATATTGATTTAATATCAGCACTAAGCAAAAAAGATTTGCTCAACTCTATGAACGGAGACTTGGAAATTGAAAATTAAGTCGATAACATACCAACTGTAAACAAAAACCCTGAATTCGAATAAACAGAAGAATTTACTTAGACTATCAACTCCAATTAAGAAATACTGGTCAAGTTGAAGTGGCCAATTAAAAAATCAGAAATTAAAATAGTCTTTCCTTACTATCTCATAGATGGTATTACTAATAAAAAGATTATAGCTGTGGAAAGGTATGTATGTTTTGCAAGCATTCAGGAGAAACCCTTACTCAATATCTGGACTGTAAAGATTACTGACATCAACTGAGTAGATCAAAATTGAGATGCTTACCGTTGGTTTCCATCCTTAGTTTCGCACGAAATGTATTTAAAACATTATTTTCCCCTCTCTCAAAGATATTGTCATCAGTAAAATATGATTGATCCAGACTTTAGTCGTATAAGCACTGTCGAAAGACTATGCAGATCTTCTTTTCCGGCTCTTTAACGCCTGTGCTTGTGTAGTTATAATCTAAAATAAGGTCACAATGAGATAACAGAAGTAAAATCCCTTCGTAAGATTTATACACCATCTTTGTAAGTTCTCGACCTTGGTACACTTACTATTAACAAAGGCTACAATGAAGTAAATTAAATAACAGGTTTGATCGAAGATTTGCACTCCAAATGCATTCATTCTGTTCATCTTCCAGTTTTTTCTTACAAGAAAATGGACATTCCTGGACTAGCTAAGATATAATCGAAAGACTTAAAGACCATCAGTACTAAAATAGTTTTAACCAAGGATTGAATGTTTGGGCCTTCATCAAATGTAGTTTTTCTGACTTCGTCGGGAAGCCTTACGAAAAGGCGCAGTTCTTTCTTTGATGTGTTCATGCATATATGAGTTCATTAATCTTTGTTTGTATATCCGGGAGATAATTCTAGCATCAATGCAAGCTCTTGCTTAATTTTTGTCCTTGAATGACCGGGTCTCAAACTGATGCAAAAGTATTTTTCACTCGATTAACACAGTTAACTCCTCGATTTTTTCTTATCACGTCATAAAAAGGTAAATGGGAAAAAAACTATCTAAACTTTGTTTTGCGAAGTTTGTTTTGCCTAAGTGAATATCATTAGTGAACTTGTGAAAATAATATATACATTCAAAATAATAGCTCAAAACAAGAGCTTTTTTTTCCCAAACTTATTCATTCTCATTAAAAACTCTTCCTTTTCTTTTATTGTAGGCTATGGCATCTTAAACAACTGCATTCCGCTATAAATTTTTTATAGTTTTTTCTGCTCTTTCTCGTGAATTTCTTTAATCTTTTTTGTGCTCTGCAAACTTTTATAATATTACAGTACGCTTTTTGATTCCTTGACTCGAGAATCTTCGTCTTTGAGAATCTAAATTGGACAAAAGAATACCTAAAAAAGTGTATCCACTGCTTTTGACTGATATTTTATGCATTGTTAAATGTCGGGGATTTCATAATGCAAGGCTGCCAGTGCAGAATAGCAAATGGCTACATGAATATGTTTTTCTCCAAAAATTTTAATAGCAAGATTCAACGCCGCTACTATACTCACAATTGCATTTGCAAACTTCTTTTGACTCTAATAGATCGTACTCAAGTTCAAGTAACCCACGATTAACTAGGGATAGCACTCTCCATAAGTAGACATGTTCAAATGGATGCTCTTCAACATGAAATGCTCAGCAGTGTTAAAATTCCTCTTGGAATAATAGTAAAATGCCAAAAGAGTGTAGTTTTATATCGTTTCGATGTGATCAGTCCCGTAAATTGACTAAAAAATATAACAACTGTGACTTGCAAATGCCAAAGCAGCGTCAACGTCACCAATTCGAAAGTAAATATTGGATAGTTTCTTGTGAACTATTGCCAGCTTTTAGTGCATTCCTCCAAAGTTGGTCATTATATACTGTATAGCTTTATTAAAAGAGTCGATTGCCTATTACACACGGCATTTTGCAGCCATTCTGTCACCTTAGTCGATTATCTATAAAAGATCTTTGCACTCTATGGGGATGTGTTTGCACAAAGCTCTAAACTATAGGATATCACTTGGTAAAAACATTTTCCAGTCCCCGCTCAGATACTACTTTTTTTGTAGAACCAAGCCAAGGTTTATGCAGATATCTCTAAGAGTGGCTATCTTGCTAAATTTGAAATCTGGTGATAATCCTTTGCAATCCTCGATTCTACTCGGGAGAATGTGTGAATACCTTATCATCGCTATTTTTTTTACTATCTACCAAAGTTAGCTCGGTTTTATGTTTAAATATTTGTTTGTCTTGTGAGGAATCGAAAATTACAGAAGAGAATCGTCTTTCTATTTCTCCTTATTCAGTTTTTTTCTCTTTTTCTTATTGCTGGACGCATTTCCGTTTTACTGGGATCCATCCTTCTCAGAGTCAATCTATTATTCCTCCAAAGTCTTTAAAACTTCATAGCTTCCGAAAATGCAGTTTAACATCCTCACTAAAATAGCCTTTAGGGACATTAAGTCAGCTTCTCGCATTGCCATTCTGAAGATGTTCTTCAGGGTTTTCACTAAAATAACTCTTTAAATCACCATTTTTACGTGAGGGTGCTATGATTATGAAGCTTGGTCATATATTTGACCCAAATATCTCGATCCTAATCCCATTTTATGAAGGACATGCATAACTCCCTTGGTATCCGAAAGATATTTTCTCATTGAGTTGCAAATATTGTTGATAAACATCGGAACTACTATCTCTTTTGCAAATTTTGCAATTGATTTCAACTTTTGCTATTCAAATTTTAATTTTTCTGAATCCTGAATTTTCAAACTTTTCCCAACCATGGGATTGATTGGAATAGAACATTTTTGACGTTATTTATACAGCTGAAGAATCTAAGGTCTCAAAACACAGTTTTAATTGTCGATTCCCTGATAGTTGTAGTCTTTAGGAGACAGTTTCATTAGATCTGACAAGTACTTTCTTTTATCACAACCTTTGACAACTTTAAGATGCGGGCTACAGATAATTTTTGTGACGCCTCCTTTGTCATCGTTAACTATTGTAACCTCCTCGCTAATTTGCAATTTTTTGCACAGCTTCTTTATGGATTATGATAGTTGTGCATCCTAGGTCTCCTCCTTTCCTTCAACTCCTTCGATTTAACGCCTTTCTGCTGATTTTTCACTTCTTTTGCTAAAATTCCCTGGTACTATTGACTCAACCACAATCTTGAAACCTCGATATTTCACAACAACCATGTGCACAAAATGCAGTTCAGGAATAGCCATCTTCTCAACCACAGCCAGATTCTTTAATGAATTGTCGACTTCCTTTCCCGTTGGGGCTGCTTAGTTTTCGCTGCCTTTCCTTCGGTTGGGACTGTATGTGTACGGAGATTCCTGTGTTACTGTAAATATTAGTGATCCTAAAGTATAAACTTGCTTTTTCTTTAAATGGGTTACTGGGTAGAATAAACTATTTCCTGCAGAACTGGCCGAGATGGGAAGTATTTTCTACTATATTATACTAATCGCCCCAGATTTAGCAAATTCTGCTAGCTATTGATAGAGTTTGTATTTCAACTTTTCTTTGTTCAATCTTTAAAGAAAAGTGTCGCTTGGAAGTATAGCTTGCATCTGGAAAAGCTAATTCCAATCTTTGATTGAATTTGGATCGATGTTTTTCAAATTCTCTTCCATCAGATTTTCTAGGGAGCAATAATGAACATCACTCTATTTTGGAGATTCTTTCATCCATAAGCTCTGAGGGCACTGATCGTGCAAGGAAAAGAGAGAGGAACTCATCACTCTATCTATTTACGAAAGCTGAACTTAATTCACTGCTGAATGAAGCCGCTCACAGAATTGTGGAGATAAACTCATCAACATGTCTAAGAGTGACGAAAAATATGCATTTTTTTTATTTCCTGCTAAAGAAACGCTCGGATTAGAATGTGTACTGGTGCTGCTATTAATAAAAAATCCTTCCGGATTAGCGGTAATGTGGTAGTCAGCACTTTCCAAAGTTGTAAGGTGTAAATAGTAAAAGTCGCCGGCAAGTTTTCGAAAGTAGGAAGGTGGGTTGTACCCTGAGTAATTGAAACTTTTCACGAGTTCTGGAAATTTTTGGGGGGACTTGGGTTGTATTAAAGGCGAAGTTAAAGGCTTCTACAATAGAATCTACAACTAAGTCGTAGGAAATTACTCCTTTTAAGTCGATAGGTCCGAAACCATTTTATCTTCGCTTTCTTTCTTCACCATTACAGCCCATATTACAGGATTCTGCAGAATTTTTTTGACTTTGCTAAAGTGATATCGGCTCGATCGATCGGTGAAAGGTTCCATCACTACTTTCACTTCGATAAAATGACCGCTATTCCCTTGTATATCAGATGAGAAAGCCTGACCAATCTACTGGTATTATGAAACTTTTTTGCCGTTTCTTTAAAAGTGATAGTTCTCATAGAGAACTAATGGAGTGTTTTGTGCCAAAGTTGATCTAAATTCTGACATGTTATCGCGGATTTCGATATCAAAGACCTGTTTCCCGATAAGTTCATGTGACAGTTGAATTTTTATCGATTTACTATCTTCTTGTTGCATATCTTGCCAATACTTCCACAAATATAAATCTTAAATTTTAATACAAATAATTCAGTGTGTTTTTAGACTCATAATCGCATTTCTCCGAAAGTTTTAAAACACTGTACGCACGTCTATAGTAAAATAGGGGACTTGTTGATGAACTAAGAAGAACGTTAGTATATAGTTCGAACAAATTAGACCTCCTTTTATAAACTGCCTAGATATGCTTATATTCTTAATTAAAAATTTAAATTTCAGATGGAGATTCATCTAACTCTTTTACAATTCAATAAGTTTGAGAAAAATATCAGTATAAATTTCATTGGATTTGTTATCGGTAATTTTTTTCACGTTGACTATCTTCTTTTTGCTTGGGGACATTTTAAATAAGACTCGGAAGATTTGTTATCTAATTTTTGTAGAAAATTAATTAAATCCTATGAAAGTGTATAGTAGATGCCAGCAAAAAAGGGATAGTTTGAAATACTTATCATTCATCCATCCTAATCCTTTTACATCATCGCATTTCCGACTAAAAAATTTATTCTCGAGATTCGATCGAGAGTGTTCCAAAGTTCAGGACTCATTTATTGTTTCGATTTTTATCCCGATTCCTTCTGATGCTTACCGTAATTAGAGTTCAAATTCTGTCTCTGGAACAAATACTAGTATATAAGTTCCATCAATTCGTGCAGCGAATATTATTTGGTGGAAGTCTAGAAAAATGTCACAACCTTCCTGATTACCGACTCATGGAAAGCTCCATCTCCGATTTATTCGTAAATGTCTTAAAAATCCCTTACTTTTAAATAGGAGTTCTTAATTTTTTAACGATCTCTCTCGTAATGTTCTTTTATTTATGCTATCATTGATTTTGGAGGCCCATCTTTTTCAAAATCTGACTTTTCGGTGGGCATAAGCATTTTTATTCTGATTTCGATTTACTAGAGCTCTTGGAACTCATCACACTCTTAGTCAGGAGTAATCATATTCATAAGATTCTTGGTCACACTATTTTTTCTAGGAGCGAAAAGAGTTCCATTTGCAACACCCCTGACATTTTATTGAGCATCATGTGAGGGTGAATCAGAGGTGGGAAATCGAGAATTTTACTAAGCCTCTTTAATGACTCGCTCACGAAATTACTGGTTGAACTACGGATATTTGGTTATTTCTTAGGAAAAGGCAAAGTATTCCTTGTTAATAAAGTTAGATATCTGTGCCTAGTCCAGTTATTCAATGAACTTTTCGATTTCCCGCATTCTTTTGAGTCTTTCTTAGAGCATTTTCTAAAAATACCTAAATTTCAAGCGACCTTCTAATTAAATATCGAGTTAAAGACCTTTATTTCAGAAATTAAACGAAATCAGCGAACAAGTTAAATGTTAACTTCAGAAAACTTTGCTTTAGAAACAGTCCAAAACGATGGTGAACCAAATATTTTCCGAGTGTTATTGGATTATATAATTAGGGTCGAGAGAATAAAAAATAAAATGAAGAAGTCACACAACCGGGGTTAAATAATGTAACTACATAACAATTATGACTATCTCAATTTTATCCGAAAAAATCACATGGTCATGTATCCTATGCCTAATCAAGTTAACCGTAAAAGAAATCTACTCTCAGAAAAATGTCTAATCCTGCCACAAGTAACAACATTCTGACATCCAAAATGCCAGATTAACTCAAAACATAAACTAATAGAATTAAACACCACACTAACAACATTTTTCACAATTAAAAGGTTATTGTCAATTCTCAGGAAATATTCGTTCATCCCGACAGCAAAAAAAGATATCAACCCAACCAATCAAGTCCCGCCAGTCAGATTGAGGAAAAGAGTGACGGAAAGTATTTGACTTATGATATGATAATGGAAATTATGCATAATAAAAATCAGGAAATCGCGGAATCTTTGATCAAATAAAGACAGAGCATGTCTGAAGTAGTTTATTCCGGAGGGAAATCGACTGAAAGACTAATGAAAAATCATTGTAAATCATAAAAAAGGTCGCTAGTCCCCAAATCCTATCCCTAACCTCTGCTCAAATTCCCGCACTTAGCACACAAAAAAATAGCGTACGGAAGAGGACCCGACTTATAATCCAAGTTGTAATAGAAAAAAACTATCCGTCAGAAATTATCTGAATTTGATTTGGATAAAAATATCAGTAGAGATAGATAATACGACAGTGTTGACGGAGATCATAAGTCTAACAGCAAAACTGGCATCGTCGAAGTTTAACAGGAAAAAAATAGGCAGCTTCTCAAAGCTTATTATCAGAACAAAAGCATCTTGCATTTGAAAGAACAGCCTTATACTATCATACCCTAGTTTTCCCCGCCTAAGAAGAAAAAGGTAAAAGACAGGAAAAAAAAAGTTGCTAAAAACAATAAATTCGTGTTTAATATGTACCCTACAGCCTAAAAGGGTGAAAAACCTGCATCAACTTAGCTACAGGAGTTTTTAGAGTCTAAAATGCTCAAAAAAACAGAAATCAGAAAATCCAGGAAAATCGTCGTCAATGGTGCTTAGTAGCTTTTCGATTAAGAAGAATATCCAGAAGATGTTCAAGAAAACTTGCAGAACGATTAAAAAGAAAAAGTAGAACACTAGGGTGAGAGTTAAAAAAGGGGAAAAAATTAGCTAAATTAGTAGAATTAGTAATCAGAGAATGATAAGGAATAGTAGATTCTGCCATCAATAGAATCTCCAATTAAGCTCTCTAAGAAAGCTTCCTTATTAAAAAGTAAGTCCAAGAAAACTTTTTTGTAGAAATAAAAGGAAAAAGACACCAGCATTTACCAGGGAAAAATCAGATCGTACCGTTAATACCTTTTTCAAATGAATCTCGTGCACAGAAAATTAGATTTAGTGATTCTGAAAGATTAGCAAACGATCCAAAGGGTTGAAGTTAAATATAAATTCTATGTCGGAAAAGGAAATAACTCTTTGCTAATAAAGAGTTTAATGAAAAGAAGATTCTGGTGGGTGCCTGAATAGGATTTCAAAAAGGCTAATTTCGTATGGACACAGCTAAAACAAAGTAGTTACTATCAATTCCAGCCAAGAGGGTTCCTTGAAAATCCCTTTGATAAAATTTTACCTCCCTAGACATAAACAGAGGAAAACCATAATTCAAAGAAAAAAATTGCTTCTTTAAATAAAAAAGATAGTGTAGTTAGTCCAACGAAGACCACTAAATCTGGACTATACAAACCTCCTATGGCTCAAGGCACAGCAAAAATAATGACAAAAATCGATGAAAAACTCTATAATTCTTTCATGTAAAACGCTGATTACAATAAAATAGCAAATTTTGAGAACAGAATTAGATATTTTCCTCCCAATCTCCTCTCACTAAATTCAGTGGATAAAGCTTAATTGCATGTTCATAACCACTTCTAGTTTAATTATTACATTGGTAATAAGAAAGCACTCTTCTATAATTTGAAGCAGTATTATGATTTGACCGGAAAAAGCCTTCGAGACATCATTCCTCTCACCTACCACATTAAGCTGGGAATCAATGACCCTTAGTATCAAGAATTTCTGAAAGAATACAAAAAACTCAAAACTTAGAAGGATAAACCCAGCAAGAATAAGAAGGCAGCATCTCGTAACATCTGGATAGTCAAACCAGGATAGATATCGAATCGTGGGAACGGCATAACAGTTATTGATTAGATTTACTAGCTGAATAGCATTCTGAAAAAGAAGTAAAAGCACGGCAACGGGTAATTGAAGACATACATACTGCAAAAGTATATCGAAAGACCGATGCTTTATAACAAAAGGAAATTTGACATTAGACACTTTATGATAGTGACTAGATTGCATGGAAGGATGAGAGTCTACTGGTACTCCGAGGGCTATTTGAGAACTTCTTGTTGCGAGTACAACATCGAAGAAATCGACAACGAATACATGCACCTAACAAATGATGCCATCCAAAAGGAAGCGTATGGGTATGGAAAATACGAGTAGGCCAATAAAGTGTCCTACAACTAGTTCCAAAGGTATCTTGACAACAACTACCCCGACAAAAAGTACTCCTTTGCCGATCAAATTTATCCTAAAATGAAATAAATAGCCTTGGACGCGTTTAAGGCCACCTACGTGAAAATGGATCCCAACTGTTATTAGAGTAATTTTGAGGTTTTTGGATTGGATTTTATGATCGATTCCGACTTCAATGTCTCCCTTATTGAAGTTAACACTAACCCCTGTCTAGAAATTAACTGCAACTTGTTGAGCAGAATCATTCCAAACATGCTTTAACACTGTTTTAGACTGACTTTGGACGTTATTTTTCCACCAACTAACCACTACCCCAACTCTTTGAAGTATCTTTGTCCCGACAATCCACTTTAAAGACTTCAATACTAACTGATTTTTGATGAGGCAAGAGATGGATAGTAGCTCCACAAGCTTTACAAAAACGTAAAGAACGTGGAGATCAAAGATATCGAATCTGATGACTAGACCTATTAGAACGAGGGAAAATAGTTAGATTTAGATGGGGATCTAGACTGATCTCATTGGATACTATCAAATCGATTGTTCTTTTTGAAGTTATTATTATTGAACTCGAACGATTTCCGTCTTAGCAGATATAAATCGATATTTTTTTAGCAATTTTACCTGTTCAATGTAAAAATTTATCATTAAATAGACTTCAATTGTATAACAAGCAATGTGGAAAAATCTTCGAAACTAGAATCCCGATTATTATAACCAGCACACTCATGTTTCTAAGCCTACTATATAAGATAGCAATGAAAGGCAAAAATAATCAACTCAACGATTTAATAGATTTTCTCCCAGTCTGAACAGAAACAGTTCCGGAAATATTTCTTCGCGTTAGTTGAGCACATCCAGGTTGGTGTCCAATGTGAAAGAAAGAAGTCAAAATGGGAGTTTTTTTTCGAAGGATCCGAAGGACAGAAGTTTTTCACAGACTAACAGATAGCCACAACAATAATCAGACAGAGTGAAGTGGCCGAAGGATTAAAAAAATAAATAATTGAGTCTGAAAGCTAAAATGGAAAAGGTTATGATCGCAATGAAGGCAGCCAATTAAATCCTGAGGAAAACTTTGAAATAGACTTCGAGACTGATTGAAGGTTTAATATAAAACTGGTAAAAAGGTTTTCAATAGATAGCTAAAAAATTCACCAAAACTCATTAAATTAGCACTGCAGATTTAGGAATAACTTTCGGACACGCCCAGATGTCAACTCAGATTAATTAAGTCAAAAGAAAACTATAAAGTATGTAATCTCCTCTAGAAAAGCTCTAGTTCTTAAAGCTGAACGAACAGGAGTCTTTCGGAGTTAATTCGGATAACTCCGTCGAAAAAGTAGATATTGACGGTAAAATATAAAACTAGCATAAGCCCAGCAACTTCAATAACAATAAAGTCTAAACAATGGGGAAAAGTCATTCTGTTGCTTTGCTGACAGGCTATAGATAAAATTCGAAAATAGAAATTTCTAAATAGAAGAAAAATTACACAATACACTAGTTCAAAAAATTCAGTGAAACACTAAATAGAATGAGAAATTTGATGTAAGATAATTGAGGAATCAATATCCCATAAAGTATTTAACATTTAAATGATTAATCTGTCTTGTATCAGTTCTTTTAAGGGAATTTCCTTTAGGAGATAAATAAATATAACACTCATAAATGCTGAAGAATAATACTTAGCTATATCGGCAAATATACTCTAGTTCGGCAAGAAATCACTCGGTCGACAAGAACCAGATCCAAACAGCTCCCAAGCTTCAACATGATTTTTCAGTGAGAGGGAGTCGAACCTCAGACAAGATTGGTATTCACTCCATCAAGTTTCAAACAAAGTCAATGAAAAAATTAGAGACGTTCTTTTAGACAAGAGATTCAATGTCTGAATTAGTCAAC
>JAOWAT010280289.1:0-18540 GCA_028571025.1 Longipedia americana
AGGTACCCCTTCCAGGCATTTTCTGAGAAAAGTTAGGGTATTTTTGAAGTCAGTGAGACAAGAGCAATTTTTTAAGTTACCTCCCGGCATCATTCTTTTTTGGATGACCCACCCTACTTTTAAGAATATCAACAATGAAGATATTCAAAACTTTCTGGGGAATAGCAAGTTCTTAATTTCGAAACTCCAAAAATTGCTTTATTTTCTCAAATTTAAGCTCCCTGGGACGTAATTTTGAAATGCAACACAAAAAAGTACATTTCCATCATTCAAAATTTTAAGCTCTTTCAGGAAATATGAACATCTAAAAATTCCTTTACTAAAATAACTTGGTGAAATCTCGGTCTACCCTAATTCCATGAAATCCATTTCCCCACAGATACAACCCAGAAGAGAGTCCCGATGAAGTCCTGCGACCAGTGCTCCAGCAATTGAAGCAGCATTACATTGGTGTGCCCAATGAAGTCGTCTTGTCATTGAAAGCGGTTGTTAAAGATGAGGAAGTCCTTGCTCTGTTGGATGTGCTTGGCGATATCTTCAATGATAAGGAATACTGGACCGAGGAAAGGGAAGAGAAATTTGTTACCGCCAGGAGGAATAAATTGAGGTGATACACAACATTTCGAAAATAATTCTTTTTTGTACAATTTTTGAGGAAATGATAGTTCAAATCTATCTGCAAAACTTTCATATAGGGAGAAAATTTAGGAAAGGGGGGGGGGGCATTGTCGTATTTTTGAGGAGAGTTGTTCACAAAAATTTTGATCACTTTTAGCAAATTTTACTGCATATTTTATTTCTAAGATCTAAGTTTTTCAAAATTTCCACGTTTTTCGCGAAAATTAAGGTTTTGTTTATTTTTGGCCAATTTAAAAAATACAGAAGGGAAAAAATAACTAAACATTCTGGCTTCACAACTTTTCGAGCTATCGTGGAATGGATCGATACGGAGGTTGCGTGATTCAACTTTATCTGAATGCTCTAAAGCTGTTTAGAGCATTCAGATAAAGTTGAATCTCGTAACCTCCTTTTCGATCCATTATCTCTCTTCATTTAAGATCCAAGAAACTGGTCCAAGGCGAAGACTTCATTCAAGTTTCGAAAGACGGTTACGTGGCCAGCGAAAGGATTCCAGACGACTTGAAGGGCATGCAGAGACTGGAGAAGATTATCGACAAGAGAGGAGGATTCAGCACCATTTTGACGTCGAAAATGATCGCAACTTACATCGATGAAGGACAAATTGATATGGCTAAGGTGTGCGACAGTTGAGAGCGAGAAACATTTTGTAAATGAGACGTCCCAGTGGATTTTAAGTCTGAAACAAAATTTCTTCAAATTTTAAGCGGTTGTTCATTCAATTTTATAGCATATTCTGAAGCCCTGTGCAAAATTTCAGACTCAGAGGGTGTCTCAAAAATGCGCCATCAAAGAAATAAAGTCCAAATTTTCTTTCTTGAAGATAATGAAAAATTAAAACGCCATTTTCTCAATTTTGGAATTTTGTCCTCAGGCTTAAATTCCGCTGGGACGCCTCAAATATGTTCTGAAACTTTTTTTCACAGACAGGGATATCTTTTGCTGCTCTTTCTATGGCCCGCTTACACGTAATTTATAAAACGTACAATATTGAAAGTTGAATTCAATATGCCATATTGAAAATCGAGTGTAATGTGCCATATTACACATTTTACAATTCACGTTTTAGAAGACCTTTAAAGAAGAAATTACAAAGCATGAAATTATTTGTTATTACAATTAGCTCTAATGTTAAACTTTGAATTTTCCAAGCACTTATGTTTTTTTCCAATCAGTACAACATAAGAAATTGTAAATTCTGATTTTCTGCAATTTTTGAGCTTTTGAAAGATTTTTGTCAAAAAAGAGCTTGTCTGTTTCAAACTCAACTGTCGCCCCTCAAAGGACAAATTGGAACGAGTCTCTGAAAACAATTTCAAAGCCAACCCAACGTTGGTGGACGGAATCGTGTCAAAATTTGTGACTGAAAAGAAATTAGCAGACGCCGAAGAATTTCTGTTGAAGCAGGCTGAGATTGAAAACAACTTTTTCGCCAGAACGCTCTCTGAATTGAGCATCGCTTTGGCTGAGAACGGGCAACATGAAAAAATCTTGGAATTGGTGCAAAAGATACCCAAATCGATTTTGGTGGCACGTAATGTGGCTCAGGATGTCTGCATGGTTTTGAATCATTATGCAGAGAAAGGGGATGAAACCAATTTGAAAATGCTATTTGATGTCATGGTTGATTATGCTTATATTAGGTATGTTCATTCAATTGGAAAAATAGGTATTGCTTTAAATTAGAAGTTTTATTCTAATTACTTCAATTTATGATAGAAAACTACAATGTGCTCAAAATTTTCAAATCTTTTGTAATTTGAACTCTATTCTTCTTTGCTGACTTGGCATTGCTAGCTAGTTGTTTGATTAGAATATTTCAAAGTGCCTGTAAGAGCTCAAAGCGTAATATTTTTATAAAAATTTCATAAAATTGTTCAAATATCCACAAATATTTTTAGTACAAGGACAGAATCTGATTATTAGCAATCATTAAATCCCAAAGAACCATGGCTTTAAATCAAATCCTTTGACATCTGGTTATTTGGAAGATATGGTTTAAATCAGATCTCTGACGGTGCAGTTTCCAGATTTCTTCACTCCAAATGTCCTGCTGAAAATTAATTAAAACACCTTTTTTCAGTACGACATCATCTCAAGATTTGGCCCCGTTGGTCAAAGTTCATGTGGTGAATGAAGATTTTGAGCAAGCCGTGTTGAAGTTTGAAGAAATCGCCAGATCGAACAAGAGAACGCCTTTCAAATTCGATTTGATGGAGGCTTTGATTACCCGAGAGGATATGGAACGCATGCAAAGAGTCCTGGACGCCTCCATCGATTGCATTGGTGAAGAGAAATCGCTCTTTGATCTGGCGCACAATTTCCTGACGCTCGGCAAATATTCGCAGGCGAGAAAACTGTTGGAGACCCCCGGATTGAGGTGTGACAGTGGAACTTGAAACGTTTTTATTTTTTTTTGCAAAAAAACTTGTGATTTTCAGACATTCAGGAGTGTTAACAATGGAAATCTGTAGATTACACTCCTTAAATTTGTCTTTGGAGTTTACACAAATGAAACATTCATTATTTCAATCAAGTTTGAGAAATGATTCTGTGTTCCAAAAAAGCAATTTTTATACTAAGACTCTCACGAAAATGAAAAATTTCATTATACTATGTAGAGAGACATTTGTATGGGCAGACCTTTTAGCGAAATGTCATATTTTGAAAATTAGAACTTTATGATTATTGTAAATCCTGCGTCCAATTGAAAATACTTCAACCCCAATTTCAGATCATAAAACACGTTTTTGATAGGGAATCGTACGCAGCATCATTTTCATTCACCAAAGTTATGAAGCAAATCACTTCATAAAAATCTTTTCTTCATGGACTCTGATGTTAGGCAATTCTAAACAATAAAATGGTTGGAATACTGATTTTCGAGTAAAAGTCTATCAATTCAGTCATACCTCTATATAGGTTAGCACTTTTTCGAGAGTCCTATGTATACATTGGGTTCTTTAAATATTACGAAAAATGTTGCAAGAAGCAAATGTTTCAATTTTTGCAAAAACTGTTCCAAGCAACAAAACAAAATGTTTCAAGCTCAAATGTCGCGCCCTTTAGGTACAACGCCGATAAAATCAAGTACATTTGCAACTCGCTGGTAGCTCGCGATAATCTTGAGGCCTTGGAAAACCTGGTTCAATTGAGCAAGAACCTGTTCGCTTGTGATAGGGATTTCTTGTACGGAAAACTGGTGGAAGCATTCAGGTAGGGTTCGGACTAACTTATGTTGTAAAATTTTTAAATGACCTTGGTAAAAGTAGCAACAATTTTGTCAAGAAAAATCTCAAAATCACGCCCTAGAGTCCTTTGGACAGGAAAATTTTACTTCATAAAATGGTAATATAATGGAGTCTTATTTAGCAAAAAACCCTGTACTGCTTAATATCATTTGCCCAAGAGATGCATGAGATAATTTATTTTTCTCTAATTTTTTCGTTACCAAGCCTCATTTTACACCCTATTCTAACATTGCCATGTTGTACCACCCTGACCCGAACAATGCTTTAATTTAGTCCTCTCCTTACTTCAGGAAAGATGCCGACAAGGTGAACGACATCTGGGTGACGATGCAAGAGGAAGGTTATGTGCCCAGTAATAGGGTCAAGTCACTGATGGCCGCGGCGTTTATCAATAATGGAAGGGAAGTCCCATTTGAAGTGCCAGAAGATTTCCAACACAAACCAAAGAAGGCTGTTGTCGAATCCAATGAAGCTGCACCAAAAGCAGAGACAAAAGAGAATAAAGATGATTTTGGATTGGCGAAGGCCGTGGAAAAAATGGACGAACAGAAAATTCTGGAAATCTTTAGAAATCATTCTAAAAATGGAATTAAAGGTTATGGTGCTGCCTTGGCAACGCTGATTAGAAATAAATCTTGGTATACAGCTTTTGAGGCTTTGATGTGCTCTGTGGAAACCGGAAATTATCAGCTGCTGATGAGGAATCAATTTGAAACTCACAGATTACTGGAAACGCTTACTATTGAACAACTGGACAGATTGAAGGCTGTCTTGTCTGATAAAATGAAGGCTAGGTATAAGGTTGATGAACTGTATTGTACCGTTTTGGCTAAACAGGATTTTGATGGGTATTTGAATTCGGTGCCGACAATGAAAGGATATCGCACACCAGACTTTACCACTTTGCATGAGCAGTTGAAAGAACGAAGCAATGCTGAGAAATCTGCTAATGTCGCTGAGACAATGTTTGCCCAAGATAAGCACGCTCAGTTCGCTAATGCAGTTATATTGTCGAGTGTCGTTCATGGATATGACGATTTGGCAGTGAAAACATTTGAAAACACGCTAAAGAAAGACAATATTCCGCTTGTGATCAGACATTTACTCGGAAAAGTATCGAGTGAGGACTTGAAAAAATTCTTAGACTTTGTGAAATCAAACAATATGGACAAAAGTAACTATCCTCGAATTTATAATGCTTTGCTGTCGGACTGTGTGTCGAGGAACGATATGAACGGCGCTACCCTTTATGTCACGGAAGCTTTAAGTCAGTGGGTGGCACTGGAAGACATTAGCAATGCCAATTTGAAAACATTTCCGCAATTGAATCTGTCACAGGACATTAAAGACAATGCTGAAAAATTGTTAAAAGAAAGACAATCGAGGGCTCGAAAGGAAAGCCAACAAAAGCCACAATCAAGTTCTAGTTCTTCTTCGTCGTCGGATAGTGATTAAAAACAGTTGGTGGGTTATACTACCTCACTCCTCAAACAATTGATGCATAAGCATGGCTTATTCTCAATTTAAAAAGTGGCAGTATGGGATTGAACCAATAGTTACTATACCAATAAATTGCATATGAATAAGAACAACTGATGATTTTCTAAGCTAGTTAATTTTTGTTTTAATAAAATGACCATTCTGCTATTTCCCTCAAAATTTGTTGAAATAAATCATATGGTTCTACTATATTTTTGCTTTTGAAAATTGAAACAAAGAAAAAAAGTGATGTTGTTCAGTAAAATTGGTTCACTCGCTTGATTTTTCTTACAGTTACTGAGTGTTTAGAGAAAAATTTGACAAAGTGCACAAATTGTAATGAGGTTGAGGTAGTATATTATTTATTTTAAAGGGAGACTGACCTTAAGTAAAAAGTTGCTCTTAAAATGAAGTAACCTGTGATCTTTTTCCAAATTAAAACTGTCAAAACTTACCAGGAGGGGCTTGAAATCAATTTGGATTTTTGTTTCTCACGACTGATGTAATTCAACCCCCATTTCATGGTTCAAATTTAATCATAACTCAGATTATTATTTGAAAAAGAGTTAATTTTTTTCAAGGTGTTTACTTTATTTTATGTCCAACTTATTTTTTCATGATCAGTTTCCCTTTAAATATCATAATTTTGATTAACGATTGTGTACTGATGCATTTCTTATGCATTCATTAAAATTCCTTTGTTTTGTATGGAAATATAAACAATTGTTATCAAACAAATAATAACTATTTCTATTGTTGTTTACACAATATTGATTGAAACTTCTTTCTTTGTAGAGAAACCTAAAATGTCAATGGCCTCGGGGAGATCAATGCAAAGAATTTGTCAAATTGTGCACAGAGATGCAAATGCCTTCTTATATTACTCATCCCACGCAAAATTACCGCCCATTGTTTGTTATGAAGAGTTTGAAAAACTGAGGAAAACTCAAGATGTTACAATTATTGATGTAAGACTACGCAAAAAAGTACTTGAACGGGGTGAGATACCCAAGACTGTGAACATACCACTTCCAGAATTGGTACATGCTTTCATGAATAATGATGAAGCTTTCAAGCAAAAGTTTGGTATTCAGAAACCACCAAAAGAAAGCGGGGTCATTCTAACTTGCGGAAAAGGAATCTCTGCAACCTATGCAGAAAATGTAATGAGATTCATGGGTTATAAGAATACAAGTGTATACAAAGGTAGTTTTACACAATGGATACGGATTCAAAAGGGACAAAGTTGGTCTTAGACGGCAGACTTTTGTTGAAATCTGTCACGAGGTTGTCGGACGGCTGTGATATTTCCCCACCATGAAAACGCTTGGCGTCCATTGAAGGAAAGTTGACTACTTTTCTTAAAATTGAAATTTTCATTTGTCAAAACACTAGAATAGTGTCTAAACTTTTAGTATTTAATGTTTTTTCAAACAAACTTTATGGTTCTGCTATTTTTTATCGGCGATATTTTGTTATATAAAATATCAGCAATTAAAAAATATCGCTGATAATTTGTAATCGCTGATATTCTTTGTAATGAAATATCACCAATAGAAAATATCGTCGATAATTTTTGTCCAGGACCATTAAAATGATTTGAAAATTGACAACTGCTCACAAGGGAAACAGAACACCACCAATAGTTTTAACTGATATTCCCTGTGAAACTGGACAAAATTAGGGTGTAACTCAAAATCAACCAGACGCAAATATAGGTAAAATGATTGGATGGATTCCTCCATCCAGCTCCATGTAGGTTTGTCAGGCCAAGAAACTTTGTTACGGAACGGGGTAAAACAATCCATCAAATACTTTTAGCTATAATCTTGTCTACTGTTTCTTAACAACACCCTAATTTTGTTCACTATAAATCCTCGATTCATTTATAGGATAGTCATCCAATCATTCTGACAACCAGAATATCTGTAACCAGTGCAGTCCCTCAAAATTCAATTTCTTCCATGAAGTTGAGGCTTTCAATGAGTTCTAGACGATTTCAGTGGCAGTCACTCATAATCTGAGGGGGAGAAAGTAACTTACCAACTATTTAATTGGAATTAGATGTAATGCTCCAGAATGACTAATAGAGCAAAGAGAACAATAAACGGGTCCCGGAAGTAGATGGCAGGTTAGTGCAGTCCCCCTTTTTCTCTCTTTGAGATCCGTATTTTCCTCCATGACGTCATTTTAAACGTTTGCCCAATTTGGATTGTTTGTCAAGTTCCTGAAGAGTGATAAAATATTTCATGTACTCGTTGATGCATGGATACAAATTGCCTTGGAAGTAGACCAAGATACTTTGAAAGAGTAAGAAAAAACAGACTGTGATATTGTTGAGTTTAGAAATTTGAAATTTCTTGTAATACCTTAGATTTAGAAATTTCCTATTGTCAAACGGTGCTAAATGAGGTGCCCCCACGGACTTTTGAAAATAATCAAATTTTGTGATTTTGAAAGCCTAAAATTTTTAATTGTAGCTTAAAGTTATCTTTCAGTTACAAAAAGAATTATTCAATCATGTCTTTTCCTCTATGCGAAAATTGAGGCTCAATATAGCATTTTCAATGAAGTTACTACATAACGGAAAAACTAAATCGCTGTTTTCTCCAAATTCGTTTGGGACACCTCAAATGTTTATTTGAGAATATATTTCATATTTGCAAAATAAAGAATTACGGTTTTTGAATTTTAGCATCATGTGAGGATTAAAATTGTATTACTTTCCCTTATTTTTTTAGGTAAACCAAAATGTCGCTGTCCTTAGCAAAATCTGTTCAAAGAATTTGCCAAATTGTACCAAAAAATGTTAATGCCATCCTTTACTATTCATCCAATACAAAGTTGGACCCAATAATTGATTTTAAAGAGTTTGAGAAGCTGAGAAAAGCTGAAGAAGTGGAAGCCACCATAATAGATGTTCGAAACCCCAAAGAATTATTGGAAGTGGGAAAAGTTCCTGATACCGTGAACATCCCACTTGGAGATTTAGTCCTTGCATTCATGAGCTCTGATGAAGCCTTCAAGCAAAAATATGGTATCCACAAGCCAAATGCAGAAAATGGAGTTGTTACGTTTTGTAAAAGTGGTGTTCGTGGTGGAAAAGCACAAAAAGTATTGCAATACATGGGCTATAAGAATACAAGCTTATACAAAGGAAGCTTCAACGAATGGAATGAAATGCAAGGTCAACAGGGTTAAAACACTGTAATGTCCGTAAAAAGCGTGAAATCATCAAAATTTCTACTACAAAACCCTACTTAACCCCGGTGAGAAAAGGGACAAAAATATAGACATTGCCTTATTGTAATAGTTGACAATTAGTGAGACAATAATAATATATCCTGACCTTAGATGGTTTGACCAAAGGTTCATCCTTGTGCAGCATAAAATGCTTTCTGTCAAATTATTGTGATGCATTCTAGTCAAAATTCTTGTCAGTTTGATTAGATTTTTGAAAATTTTAAATTCTGTGAGCTCAAAATCCTAAATAATATCAATATTTTATCGAATACCTTCTATGAACTAATAAATTCAAAACTTTTTGAAGAAAATTAATTTCATTTCAAAAATCAAAATAGAATCTAACCACGACCTTTTCTTTACAGATTATGGTCTTGCTCCGAGTCTTCAGAAGTTTCACATCCATTTTCCCAAGGATAGACATTTCTAAGTATTACTCCACAAAAATGACAAAACTCCTACCAATCATAGAATATGAAGAGTTCGAGGAGCTTCGAAAAACAAAGGCAGCGGTGATCATAGACGTCCGTGAGCCTCTGGAGTTAATCCGTGATGGAAAAATTGACGACACAGTCAATATACCGTTGGGTGCGTTTTAGTTAAGAAATTTTGGTTTTCGCTCCATGGTTTTGGGTCTGTAGGCATAGAAATAAAAAATCCCGGAACTTTTTCACTTCAAGTTGGTTTAATTTGACTATGAAAATGTTGAAAAATTTTTAGATTTACCCAATATTTTATTTTCCTACACTCCATACTGAAAAATCAAAATGGTGAAAAAATGCAGTTACCCCCGAAACCCCCACCCCCTCTTATTAAACCATGGAATTAAAACAGAAATTCTTGAACTAAAACTCGCTCTGTAGATGAATTAGACAATGCTTTTATGAACAATAGTGAACAATTCGAATCAATATATGGTTTTGACAAACCTGAATTTGAGACGCCAGTCGTCTTGTTTTGCAAATCTGGAGTGAGATCAATGATTGGTCAGGAATTTCTCAAGTCGCTTGGATACAAAAACACCAGTAACTATGAAGGAAGTTTTATGGAATGGAGGGAAATTAAAAGTGAAGAAAAAACGTGAGGATGTCCGATGGTGAAGGATTTGGGACAGAAAAAATACTTGAAAGTGGTTTAGAAATCGGGAGATACTACTACTGGTACAGTATGTCCTTGATGGATTTCAATTTAGGAGGAAGCAAAAGTTTTATTTTCAAATCTACCTCACACACAATGGGTCATTGGTGTCTTTCTGTCATAATCATAAGTTATAACCAGTGCAAAACAACTTTATTATGAGAACGGAACAATGACAATGAACCACTGTGCCTCTGTTTCGAAAATTCCACATACATTTTGGACTCCTCATAGAATAATGTTCAGGCTAATAATAACTAAATATTCAGATAAATCAGAAAAGATGAATTTCAAACAACTCTACATATCGAAAATCAAAACAATATATTCAAACCCAGTTTTCTATCGAATACAGTGAGATTCATTAAGAGCTGGATGGAAGAGGGGAGACTTAAATTCAAAATTTTTACAACATAAGTTGGTCTGAAATTTTGCAGGGCATTTCTCCATATCACTGTGGAACCTCCATAAGCGTTTGGGGTCAATCTGAGACATTTTCTTTTCTCGGTCCAATGGAATTGTCAACAAAACAATGAAAATGTAAACACTAGTTTCTGTTGTATTTACATTTTGATTGTTTTGTTTACATTTCCATTGAAGCAAAAAAAACAAAATGTCTCAGACTGGCCCCAAAAGCTGATGAGGGTTCCACAGTGATATGGAGAAATGCCCTGCAAAATTTCAGAAAATAAAATGCAGTAAGAATTTTGAATTTAAACCTTCTCTCTTTCATCCAGCCCTTTATGAACGTCACTGTATCTATTTTATTCAATAAATAATTTCAAAATAAGAATGTCCAATTTCATATTCAAACTAAAGATAAATTTAGCCAACTAAAATTTTCAGAGCTTCGTCTAAATCTACATTACATATTATGAGAAATCATATTTCTGACATTGAACATTGCCTTCTCTCGTGGTGTTTCCACCATCATTTTCTTATTGTTTCCCTTACATGTCCAAAAGTCCAATAATACAAGTTGGAAATTCCCTTCCTCAGAACTGACCTTCAGCAATAAGCAATCCTTCCCCATGTGAAACCCAAGAACCTTGGCATTCCCTAACACTTCTTTGAATTCCTCCAAAAGGTTTCGTTCAAATACATTTCCGTCAGAATTATGCTTTAAAAGCCGAATCTTTTCATCGAAAGAGGTATCCGCGAGGCACTTTCCGTTAACAGTCACTTCAGTTAAAAAGTGGAATTCTGGCAGGACGTTTATCTTATAATCACTGGTAACGGGTGATATCCAATAGTCTTGGTCTATAAAAGTAGCTTCAGGGACTTTGCTATTGACTTCCAGATTAATCACATTGGGATTGTAAAGATCATTTTGAACCGTGGACTGGGTAAAATGGACAATCGGGGGTAAAATGGACACCCCTTTTAAAATGCTTGATTTTGAGATTATTTGAGAAATAGTCTTCAAATTGTTAACCATCTAAGAATTATATGTAAAATTATGTCAGATTTTCAAAAATAATCTAAACTAAGCATTTTAAAAGGGGTGTCCATTTTACCCCGGATTGTCCATTTTACCCCAGTCCACGGTATCCGTTTAAAAGGCTTTATTGACCAAATACAATTAAGCTCCTCGCAATTGTCATCATTTTCTGGCCTTTTGCACTTTATGACACACTTCAAATGATTTCCAGTTGAAGAAAGAAATTCAATGGAATCAAATTTATAATATTCAGCGATGATTTCTGGTGCTGTGATATCCACTGAATGAGTGAATTGAATTTGGAATTCAGGCATTTTAATGTCATAGATGTATATCACGGGAGTCTCAACATTTACCATCACTACCCTGTCTTCAAACAGAGCACCACAATGAAACTGTTGGGAATGTTCCAAATCCATCTCTATCTTAACATTCTTGGCAGAAGTTTCATGATGGATTACAGTTATTCCAGGACATCCAAAAACTACTGCAAATTTATTATTTGCCAACAAACCTACACCTATATAAACAAAACCAATTGGATCTGTTCTGACTACTTCTTCAAAGACAATCTCATTAATATTGCTCCTTTTGGAAATGATGAGCTTCAGCTCTGTAGAATCATCATTACATAAAGTGTGGAAGAACTTTTCACTAGTAATGGATAAAACACTCTGCATACTTGACAAGAAGGTCGGAAAAGATTTGATAAAATAGGACAAAATATTGGAGTATATCCTAAGATTGGTAAGCCCTCCAACGTACTACTGAATAGAAGTCAGTTAGCTGTTAGCTGGAGAGAAATTTGTTCCATTTTTGAGAAACTTCACTAAAAACCCATGAAATGGACTTTATTAAAATCAAATGGGATAAATTTTCACAAAAATTTCCCCAGAAGTTGATATTATTCCAATACTTTTAGGTAAAATTTAAAAAAAATGAAATTGAGATATTTTCTAAGAAGTTTGAGAATTTTTTTTTCATTTACTTTCAATTTTCATATTTCACAACGCTTTCTTCTACAGATACTTTCATTTCATATGGAAAATTCCACTCTCAAATTTATAACGAAAATTCTTAACCAGCTAAGTAATTTTCTGACAAATCAATCTGATGATTTCCTCATAATTTTTGGCTTATTTTTCAAATCTGTTCCAACCACGGATTCCATGAATCTGTTAACTCTGTGTAAAGCTTTCCGTAATCAATCACTTGTACTTTTGGTATTCCAGATTTCCAGTTTTCTCTCCATCTAGATTTAACCTTGTCAATAATTTCTTCTTTGATAAAGTTATGCCAATTTTTGCAGACCAACAGACAATGATAAAAATCTTGGTGATTTTTGGAAATATCAGCAAAGATTTTCAATCCAAGATCCTGCTCATGGACGATCAACATAGATACAATGTCCTCTGACATATCGGTGCGAGTTTTGGGCAATTTCTTCCACAAATGTAAAAATACTCCAATTCAAAAAAACTTAATTCTTTGTTGTCACTTGTAAATATTCTGCTGTTGTTGAGACAAAAGTGCTTGTTATATGTAAATTCAGACTTTTTGGACTAACATTTTTCATGAACTTGTCAAAAAATTATTTAGTAAAAGATAAAGGTAAATCCTTAATTTTTCCTTTACTGAGACACTTTTTTCAAAATTGAGCCAAGAAAATCGCCGGAATATTCAAATACAGATTTTTGTTCCTGATTTAACTAATCTAAAATGCACAAAACAGGCCTGAAATAGTGACCAAAGTGATTAATAATGCATGGAGAAATTGCACATTGCAAAAGAACTATCCAATAAAATAATTAATCAAATTATTTTGTTTAATCATGGCAGTATCAAATTGATCTATGTATTTAAATTAGTGATCTATATTTTTTAGTAGTTTTCCAGTTTTTAAGAAAAGGTAGTTTTAAAGTTCAATCCAGGAAAATCTAATGGTTCAAAACTTAACTTGGTTTTTTGGAGCCTGAACTCAACAAAAATTGAATTTCTCACAAATAAAACACAGTAGGAGCTGGGAGATGATTTGTCTCTAGTTTTATGTTAATAACATTGACTTTCTTTTTTGGGGGAGGGGGGGGGGCTATCATTTTATATATATGAGGCATCAGCGGGTTTCTGCGATTTTGAGAAAATTTCATTTATTGTTTTTCAGATTGCTGCAACTTGTGTCCTTCATGGCGCAAATTTGAGGCACTTCTAGGCTCCGAAACTTGGCATGAAATTGTAGAATGCATTACATAATTGAGTGGTCACTTGCTTCAATTTTTTTCATCTATTTTAAATTTTAAAAAATATTCAATTCCAAAAATGTTTGGATGTGTACATTCATCAGAGATAGCTTGTGTAATGGCATCCTTATTGTATCCATTTTCAAACAAATTGACCAAAAATAGACCTGCCTCATTGCAGAATCATTTTTACCCAAAGCAAAACACTTCTCATTAAACATCGCTCCATAATACCAGTCTGAATCCTGTAATTCCTCTCTGGATGCAAAAAATGTCTGATGTGGAAAACGTATCTTAGGTCACTATCAACTACAGCACAAAATGTTCTTTACATTTCAATAATTAAAAAAATATTTTTCCAAGTTTAATAATTTATTCAATAAATAATATCTTTACAAAAATTTAAACAATTCCAAAAATATTTGGATGCGTGCATTCATCAGAGATACAGAGAAAGCTTGTGTAATGACATCCTTATCATATCCATTTTCTCACAAATTGACCAAAGTATAGACCTGCCTAATTGCAGAATCATTTTTACCCAAAGCGAAACACTTTTCATTGAACAGCGCTTCATAATACCAGTCTGAATCCTGTAATTCCTCTCTGGATGCAAAAATGTCTGATGTGGAAAACATGTCTTAGGTCACTATCAACTACAGCACAAAATGTTCTTTATGTTTCAGTAACTAAAACAATCTTTTCCAAGTTTAATAATTTATTCAATAAATAATTTCATTACAAAAATTTAAACAATTCCAAAAATATTTGGATGCGTGCATTCATCTGCGATAGCTTTTGTAATGGCATTCTTGTCATATCCTTTTTCACACAAGTTGACCAAAGTATAGACCTGTCTCATAGCAAAATCATTTTTACCCAAAGCAAAACACTTTTCATCAAACAGATCTAACGCTTCATAATAGCAGTCCAAATCCTGTAATTCCTCTCTGGCTGCAAAAATGTCTGATGTGGAAAACATGTCTCCGGTCACTCTATCCACTACAGCATGAACTTTGTCCAAAAGATAGATTCTGTTTTTCTTCATCAATGCAAGTTCTTTTTGAGCTGCTTCTTTTTCTTCATCTGAATTGGCATTGGCGATTCTTTGCTCCAGGATTTTTATTGGGACATCTCCAGAGTCAACGGCACTTCTACCTAAATAGTCAGGGATTGGCCAATTTGAGTTGGATTAGCTGTAATCTTTGTCATAATTGTTGCAAATATATCCAATATACTGTAATATTGCAACAAGTTTTAATGATAAATTTTGTGAAAAATAATTCCATAGCAAGAAAAACGAACATTGATTCATGTAATCTTTAAAGAGTTTTGCAGTGTGATAAATAAAGTGACTGGAGTTTGAAAATTTCTTAAAACTGAGTGTTGCAAAATAAGCAATGTATCTGTGACATTTTTGCATTTAGCTACTTTTACATTGATTTTACTTACCACAGCTATAATAGGAAGGTGGCAATGGTGGTGGATTGACCTCTGACATTTTTTCTCCCTGGAATTCGCCCACTTTCAGTTTTGAAATGGCCATATCACCAAATTGGCACACCTGGGAGGTGTTGGTCTCCTTTTTCACGATGGAGTATTGCTCCTCAAGAGTCTCTTTCTGCAAATTTTCTTTGTCTGAATCTGAAATCAAAGAGAGTTTCTTTTAGCCAATTATTCTACAATAAATTGGTACTACTCCGTCCCGACGAAATTGGCCGGACGGAAAAATAATAAAAATCACCCATTTTCATCCTCAATTTTCTCTGAGTAGAAGATAGGTTATGATAAAAGTAAGAAGAGTTTAAAAAACTAGAGATTTTCCAGTTTCTGAAACACCCGTTACTTTTTCCAACATCTATCTTAAAGTTGGTGAAAATTTATGATAGAAATAGGTGATTCTCATCATTTTCCTGTCCGGCCAGTTTCGTTGGGACGGAGTAGTACTATATTTTAGTAAAATTCAATGTTAAAATAATTTGTTAGTGCTAACCCACCCTTTGATCTAAAGAAGCTCACTGCTTAAAAAGATTGAAATTTCAAATGTTTCGTACATTGACAGAATTGAAAAGATTGTTGAACTACGGCCACAGGATGTCTGTCGATTTGAAATAAAGCTCTTGTAGTCAGTATTTGGCAATCTCTTCAATTCTGAAAGTGTATGAACTGTCTTTGTCACATTATAACGAAAATCTTTGGAACAAAGAGTGAACCACATTATAGTCTAGAGAATGTCAAAAGAATTAGAATTTGATACAGGGTAATCTCTGAGAGTTGGGCTTTGACAAATTTGTAGCTTATGAAACTTCTTCATTTATTATCAATGTCTCTTTAACCCAGAGAAGATTGAGAATGAAAATAGTAAATTTTATATTTCCATGTATTGCCAATTTTTTTAAGGGATTAAGTGGTATTACTAACCTTGTAACCATTTAGCCGAATAGACATCAGCCAAGAAAGTCTTCCTTTCATTGTCATAATAGCAAGCATAAGACGAAGCAGTGGAATTGGATGCAGTAGTGGCAAACACATTGACATTCTCAGGCAGAATATTCTTGAACATGGATCCAGATTCACAAGCCTCAATGTAAAACACCATCTTGTTGTACTTCTTCTCCTTGTGCATGTTCATGATGGCTTCATTTAAGTCTTTGGCTTTCAGAAATTGCTCGCCGAAGCCGAGAATGCCAGGTGCGCCGTGGTCGGTGAAGTAGACAAAGATGTTATCCTGAAATGTAAAGTTTGTGACTGAAATATGGTTGTATTATTAAAAGCACACTGTCCCAGAGTACTATTTGATTTATTCCAGTGAATGTTATTTAATGAGTAAATATCAATCAATGCTTTGAAATTGACATTATTAGTTTTATATTATCAATTTAAATAATGTTGATGTACGATGGTATGATTAAATTGGGAAAAGTTGCAAAAATGGTCAAAATATATTTCCAAGTATATTTATAGACATTTAATTTAGTGTCTGTGTGACTTCAGCTTTTTTGAAATTTTAATATTAGCCCCCCCCCTGCTTTCGGACCTATCTCTCAACAATTGATTTTAAAATTTAACAATTGGATCAAATATTCTACCTTAGGTCCACTTTTGATTGTCTTTCCAGATCCAGTTGAAACTTCTTTTCCTTGGAGAACATCCAAAAATATTTTGGGATTATTGTTCATGCAATTGTAATCCTTTGGGACGCCATGGTAAACATCCGTGCCGTTTGGTTGATTGATTATCTTTCCAGGTGTGGGATTTTCTGTAGAAAAAAATAAGTTTTAATCATTCCATCTTTCAACATTTTTTTAAGTAACCTAAATTCTGTGAAATTAATTTTATTCATACCTAATTAAAACGAAATTCAAAGTAAGAAGCATCAAAACATTCACAATTACGTGAAGAGAATATTTGAGGAATTTTTAATTGGCTCAATTAGCATCGAAAAATTTAGGAACCAAATTTTTCAGAATCTGATGAAATTGTACTAACTTTCATTAAACAATGATTACAAACTAGTCATAAGTTGAAATACTCTGAGGATTATTAGAAGCTTTACGAAAAAGTTTATCGCTTACCAGCATTAAATGCAATATCATCGTACATCATGACAACGATATTTTCATCAGGTACTCCATGATTATGCACAATTTGATATGAGTGACAGACATCCGCCTGGTGCCTGTAATTGTACCACCCATTTGACCCGGCGGCCAAAAGCACCCACAATTTACCACCATCTGGAGCAGAAGGTGTTGTAGGGATGTCTTCAAGTGACAAACAGTAGGAAGTAGCGATTAATAATGAAAATGTGAAAACCCGTAACATTTTTATGCACTGTAGTGTAGGGCAAAGTCTTTGTGAATAAAATTGTTTATTGTTTTTGTTCGCATAAAACAAGTGCGTTTACTTTTGGATGAGCAATGTTCAGAAAAAGTGATAACCTTTCTATAAAACATGTCACATACAGATGACAAAAATATTATAAAAAAAATATATCAAGAATTTTAATTGATTATGACAAGTCAATGAACAAAATTATGGGGAAATATACGATGCTTAATTTTCCCAAATATTCCATCTTGCAAGAAATCCTCTCATTAAAAAAACCATCAGAAGAGGAAGATTTGCCAAATTTTTCACCGAGATTAACTTTTTCTGAGTATGGCTTATCACTATGATAAATACTTGAAGTCTTCTCTTTCCCAGATTTATCTTCCTAAAATACTAACTAAATAACAGATATATTTTGGTATTTATATAGAATTCTTATCACAATGTTCTGAAAAAAGTTGTCTTGTCTGATCCTCAATTATAATTTCTTTGTTTATATTCTGAATTTTGCAATGTGAAAACTTTTATTTTGTTGCTAATTTGTTATGATTGCAACAGATATTGATCGTTCAAATATAATGAGGTCATTTTAGTTTGTACCTTTTGTCACCAGTTAGAGAATAGTAATAACATTGATTCAAGAGTTACTCAAAAATCACTAAATTAATCCTGAAAGTTCAACTTAATTTGAAATTATAGATACAATATACATATAATAAGGGCACATGGGACACTAATATATTGAAAGCTTTTAGAGGTGTGTTAATTCTCCTCGGATTTCATTGATAAAACCTGAATGATTTGACATATACGTATTTATTTTTTCATGCTCTGCAGGAAGTGTTCAAATTATGTAATCATTTCTACTTTCAAAATAGAAATCAATATGAAAGAAAAGAAGTTGGACAAACAACATTAAGAAGAATGCATTAACCTTTTTAAATCGATGAGAAATTGAGCTTCAAATTTACAACCATTTGATTATCCGATTTACAATATCATCAATTTTACCCTCATTTTATTTTATTCACATATGAATTTAAGGACGGGTTTATTAGGATAAGCAAAATCACATTTTTCATTATAAAACTGTGGAGTCCCAACGGACTTTTGAAAATAAATTTTGCACAATTTTGAGAAAATTGCAATTGGATTTTTCTGTTATTAAGGAGATAAAAAACACTACAATGAAAATTTGACCTCAAATTTTCAAATCAATCTCAGATTCTCTCACATATACCAAAAGATCAACCTGTAGTCAAATATTTTTTCATTTTTTGCA
>JAOWAT010280400.1:0-18479 GCA_028571025.1 Longipedia americana
GTAGTAAAGTTTTTTTTCTCCTTCCTCTGTTAGGTCAAGCATCCATTCTGAACGTAAAGTTTATTTTTCTCTTTTGACAGTGAGTTTAGCTGGACTTTACTCCCGGAGATGGTAACTTTCTTCATATGGTAGAAGTTTTTTATTCTTTGTTGGATTGGCAGGATTTACTACCTTCGTGAAATCTATAAGAGGTTAAAATCAGATTGGTTTCGAGGTGAACGACTCTATGTTTTGTTTAAATCTAATCCTTTACCCTTCTTAGTTTGCTAGTCTTCAGTTTGAGTAGCTTAAGACAGTTTTTTTCGAAGGTAATCTATTTTCACCTTGTTTCCAGCTGCTCTCGGAGTCGTCATGACTTTTTGTATTTTCTATGGCGAATCAACAGTCTTTCTACTAGCGGGTTTAGAATCGGCAAATTTAGTCTTTCTAACTATGAATATTAAAACTGGTACATATAATTCTCCGCATCTACTTTCTTTGTAAATATTCTTGAAAGTCTTTGGAGTACTTCGCAACTGTTCTAAGGGAAACTAAATTTCTTTAGAGTGTATCGTCATACAGTTCGTTGTTCTGGGTTTTGGCTTCGAAAACTTTATTTCTGAAGGTTCTAAAGTCGGCATCCAGACAGTTTATAACTTTAAAATACCTGTTAATTCCCATCAAAACTCTAATATAGAAAGCGAGTTACCTTGAGAGATTAGAAGTAGACTTCGAGTTGTTATGAGGGGTATTTTTCTTTGGTGAAAAGTTATTCTCAGTAGTAATAGTGAAGTAATCTTTTCCTACGGAGCCTCTGTCGTTTCCTTTACTACTAGGTTCTTCAAGATTAGCCGTCCGTGGGAGAACTTTGTAGTGTTTTTGTACTATTCGACTAATTTTCTTGAGAACTCTGGGTAAATCTTTGTCGCGGTAATATGTAGAAATGTTATTTTCGAGTTCTACTGTTAAATTGTTAAGCGTAGTGGGTAAGCCAATTTCCATAAATTTATGTCTTTGGAGATGAATGGTTTCAATCAGCCGGCATATGAATCTTTGAAAAGTTTTTTAATATTCTCCAGGCGTGGGCGATGGCAGTTAAACGCAGAGATACTCGAACTCGTTCAAGATTGCGATTAGTTATCTGATAGAATCCTAGATGTCGTAGTTTTTGGACTGTAAAGAATTGATTTTTTCAAAGATATAGAACATTTTCTTCATCTGAGACATCAAATTGCTGAGGATGTCAAAAATCTGCCTCTCTAGAGTGATCGTATCGTATGGGGTGTCGTCCTCCATTATATAAAATTATAGCTAATGATAATAAACTCTAAAAAATATAAAAACAACAACCTTTGGAAATTAGAGTGCAAATAGTAGTGAGCAAAGGGTTTTAATCAATATTTCTAGGCGATTATGTTGAGTTCAATACTATATTGCACTAAGCTGATGTATAAGTACATTGAAACTTTAACTCGAAACGTTATTTTCCTAACTTATTTCCTATAAGGTTCTATTTCCTTTGAGTTTGAGGTGAAAATCCAGCATTTTTCTGAGCATAATGAATGCAGACTTGGCCTATGGAATTTTCTCGATACTTTAGTAACTCCATTCCTTTTGGAAGCTTTAGCTGTAAATTTTGATACAGTTTATCAGCCAAAAATCTATATACCCAAATAGCTGAGCATCAGGAATAGACTTCATATGTGCCTGAATGTGCTGGAAATATTGATCATCGATGGCAACTTATTAATACTACAGGAATCCATACCCACTCAAAATGATCTGAAGATTAGCGAGCTATGCCGATTTATGGGATTGTCTTTTTTGTTATTCTTTAATTCGAGTAGAAGCTAGCGTGTAAACTAGTTTAAAAAGTCGGATTTTATTGGTATTTAGCCTGACACATGGATCGGAGTAAAGCAAGGAAATTATTTTGAGAAGCGTTTGAATTTTGATTTTTGGGGATTCGAATGAGTCTCTTCCTCGATTATTGATTTTTTGATGGTTGGGGGGAGTTTTAGATCCACGATAATCTTTCATGTGATTCAGTTCGGAAGAAGATCTATTTTTTGCTGGTGAATTACTGTTTTCGTGATGATTTAACCTTGGTTTATCAAGCTAATTTTATTTATTGTGGAGATGACTATTTTCCGCTTTTGGAATGAAAGAAATCATTTCATTGGAACGCTGTTAATTTAAAGGCAGTGGCCCTTCTTTCGTCCTTTGAGGTCTATCTTTGGACCGGGAATGATTTCTATTCTATGGATACGGCCATGTTTATATTTTCTTTAGTTATGGCCTGATGTTTGCTAAGCTGTTCCTGTAAGCTGGCTAGGCTGGTATTGATACGATACGATTCGCCGTGATTGGTAAACTGGTTTTTTGTTACAGTTCTGAAGGTCGGGAGTCTAATATTTTGGACAATTCTTCAAAATCAATTCTCCGCTATACATCGATTGACAACATTCTTGAGAGGATCATTTTCGAAAATCCGGAACTTTTCAACTCCGAGTATACAGAACCTGTCGCAATTTGTTTTAGCATTTCATCGTAATCGACCCCTTCGAAAGGAAGTTTCCCATGGAGCATCTATAAATATGTCATTCCAACTCCCCACACGTCACTCTTATGAGAATAGATTGTTTTTTTATATGCTTAAGGACTCATGTATTTGGGACTCCCTACGTTATAGAACTGTTTGTTTGGCTTTCGTTGAGAAGCTATTTCACAGAAGCCAAAATCAGCAACTTTGACGTGTTTACCACTGAGGAGGATATTGCTTGGTTTAGCATCTCGATGTATGATAGTATGCTAGGTGAGGTGTAGAAATGCAGAGGTAATACCCTTCAAGATTCCTAGGGCTTACTGTTAAGGAATGGGTCCTAAGTATTATTCGAGTAATACCACTTTTTTTGAGGTAGGAAGAAAGATCTTGCTAGCAAAGTTAGCTGATAATATAGAGATTATTGGTGGTTTGATAGATTTCAAATATCTTAATAACATTTGGATGATTTAGTGTTTTAAGTGCTTGAACTTCATTGCTTAGGAGTTATTTTTCAACTTCGTTTACGATTTTTTTCAGTTCGATTGCTTTTATTGCTGCTGGATATTCTTGCTCTGCATGTTTTCCTTTGTAGACAGTTGATGAAAACCCTTATCCGATCGTGTCAGTCAAGGCAAATATAAAGTTGTTTATTTTCTTCATTGCCACATCTGGAGCTTGCATCTTTGAAATTTGAAAGATAAAAAATACTTTTCTTACAGTTAGTTACAAGCTATTCGAAATTAATGCGATTAACTTAATTTTATAATAAGTCCT
Organism: Longipedia americana; assembly: GCA_028571025.1. Classification (NCBI taxonomy): domain Eukaryota; kingdom Metazoa; phylum Arthropoda; class Copepoda; order Polyarthra; family Longipediidae; genus Longipedia; species Longipedia americana. Next base: position 3,299 of record JAOWAT010280400.1, read on the forward strand.
ACCATTAAAAAATACTTCAATCTTAGCTTTGTTAAATAACCTTTCCGATCATTAATTTTAGAAATGAATTTTTTTGAAAAGTTATTTCAGAGCAAAAAGACCGTAAAAAACGATAATCAACTGCTAATTCCAATTTTTCTGGATTCAGAATTTCGAAGAAGGATCGAAACCAATGACCAAACAGTTGGCAATTACATTATGAACAGTTAGTTGGAAACATAGCAGTTTTTGTGTCTATCAGTTATGCACAGAAAAAACTAGGAAGTTGCTTTTAAGAGAAAACTCAACAACTATTAAAGACTGGGTGAAGTATTAAAATAGTTGCCAGATTAGTATGAGGGAACAATTTCGGTAGGATATGTCGGCTAGAGAAGTACAGTTCCAAGGATTTCCTCCAACCTACCATTAGCAGAGGGAATCAAGTTTATCAGATCGGGAACATTGACAAAATTTGAATAAACAAAGAACAATTTTTAGGAATGTCAACTCAAACTGCACCATGACTACCTCACCTACTACAAGAATAAATCAAAAGGTACGCAGTTGTTGATAATTAAGAGAAAAAGGTTTCATTTCTCCCCTTGTAGAATGCTACTGTAGAAGCCATCAATTAAAAGAAAAACATCTTCATGGTCAAAGACAAGTTTAAGACCATCATGTTCAAAGCTACTTCCAGATAAGATATGATCGGGTGGTAACCTTTCCAGAATTAATTAGGTTAGTAGCCATCAGTGAGGCAATCAAAATCCGGAACGCGCAGATCTATATGAACTAGCTGGGAGAAAGACTCAATAAAAAAACAAGAGATAAAGTACTCACCTACTCCAACAAGTGTCTCAATTTGAGGGATCAGTCCAGCAGAATCATATTTCTGGATCAACTGGGCAGAAAGGCACTCAAACTATACTTCAAAAGGGTTACGTGTCCATAGTGCGATGTGAAGTTTCTCAATATCATTGAGGCATACTCCTACATGTGCAAGACAAGGGGAGAGGGTAGTGATCGCTAATCGGACTAGGTAATGAATTCGATCAGAGACAATCTGAAAGAGATGGCAGACGACGTTACGAAGGACATGCTGGAGGGCAAGGATTTGAACACCAAAAACGGGTTTATCAAGGCGATATAGTAAATAATGAAATACCTTGATAAGAAGTATAAGAGAGAGCTGATTGATAAAAGGTATATGTATGCCATTTATCAGAGTCATATATTGGAGTAATATAAGAAAAGCAGGAAGATTCCCATGAGATCTTTATTCGGGGGTGTTTCCGTGAATACTACCTGATTACTTTATGATTTATTTTCGTTGAAAATTATACTGAACTTTTAACTCTCTTTTAAATGAACACAGTCCCTATACTGTCTAATAATGGAATATTAATAAACCATTTGATAGTGAGTTCTATAGCTGTGAATCAAACTGATTGACATCAAACATGGATGGAAATAAATTCTTTTTCTTAGAATTTTCTAGATTATTCTTTGGTCTTAAATATTTTCCAGCACTAACAACATTTGAATATTTTAAAATAATGACATCTAAACTAGCACCAGCGTCCATCGGAATAGACCTTGGCTGCTGGACCAGCAAGGTCGCAGTAGCTAAAAGAGGAGGAGTATAAGTGATCACAAACTAAGCGAATTTTCGAGAAACTCCCAGCGTAGTGGGTTTTGGTCCCGCATAGCGTAATATTGGGGAAGCCGGAAACATCAAGATGAAATCCAATTTTAGAGACACCATAACGTCCCCGACCAGATATCTTGGTCTTTCAGCCGAATATCCGATGCTTCGAGCCTAGACAAAGTACTGTCCCGCTCGGACCAATATAAGCTCTGGAAGAGTTTTGTTTTAAGTAAACTATCAAGGTCAGAAATAAGCGTTAAATGCGTAGCAAGTCACGGCAGCATACTTTAACAAAATGAAACAGATCATGGCCGTAAATGGATTCGAAAATAAAGAGGCTGTAGTTGCTGTACCCAGCTACTTGACTCAATCTGAAAGAAAAGCTTTCCTGGATGCAGCCAGAATTGCAGAATTGAACATAACTAGACTTATAAACGAGTCAAGTGCGATTGCTCTTGACTACGGAATGTTTAGAAAAGCCGATCTATCGAAAGAAAACCCGAGAAATGTTCTTTTCATAGACTTCGGGCATTCAAAATTCAGTGCATTCGTATGCAGTTTCAGCAAAGAAGAAATGAGTGTCTTGTAGCAGTCCTACGTTAGAAATTTGGGATGTCGGGACATAGACTACCATTTATATGAATTTTACCGAGGGGTCTTCGAGAAATCGTCGGGAGGCTGCGATTTAGCAGAGAATAGAAAAGCAGTTGTAAAGATAATGGAACATATTTAAAAGCAGAGGAAGGTGCTGACGGGAATTAGTGAACACGATATGAATATCTAGTACCTCATGGAGGAGAATGATCTTCACTATGTTATGAAGCGGGAGGAGTTTGAACACCTGTCAGCTCCCATCTTCAATGAAATTAAAAATGTCCTTACGGGAATAGCTCAGAAAATCAAATAGAAGAACATTTAGCTTCACAGCATCTAATTAGTAGGCGGAGGGACGAGAATCCCGTGCTTCTTGAATATTGTTAAAAATATTTTCAACATGTAACTGTCGAGAACTTTAAATTCCAGCGAATCTGTCGCTAGAGGTTGTGCTCTGATGGCTGCGATTAAGAGTCCCCTATTTAAAGTTGCCGACTACGGTCTGAACGAAAAATGCAACTATGGCGTCAAGTTTTATTGGAATTTTGTTCAGGGCAATAATTTCCTCGGACTCAATTCAGAACTGTATCCCGCTAAGCAAGGGAAGATGATATTTGAAGAAGGCTCTAAAATTCCAACCAGCAAGACGATAAAATTCACGAGAAAAGAGGCAATCGAAATATTGATATAATATGAACCTTTTGTGAATGGGTTTAAAAAGCATATTGGGTACTATGTAACTCAACCTCAGAATCCAAAGGAGGAAAACTTCGGAGTATCATTCAAACTTCGGTTTAATGAAGACGGCTTGATTACCTTTGAGGATTGTAATTTGATCGAAGAATGGACTGAGGAAGTCAAGGTTCCAAAGAAAAAAACGGAGAAAAAAGAAACCAAAAAATAGGGAGATCAGAATCAGTCTTAGGCGTAGAAGATGGACGTTTAAGGATAGAGGAAGCCATAAGAGGAGGAGTTCTAAATTAAGAAATCAAAAAAATAAAAATACACGCAAGTCAAGTACGAAGCGAATACTTTCAATACAAACAACGAAAAGGATATGCAACAATTCTTTACGCTTGAGAGCACAATGATGAACCAAGACAGACTCATCGTTTAAACCTACGAAAGGAAGAATGAGTTAGAGTCGATGATTTACAATTGGAAAGAGAAACTCAATAAATCCCACAGAGACTTCTAAAAGCCTCACGAGATCGACCCAATCCTGCAATTCTTAGAGACAATGAGCGTGTGGCTCTATGACTAAGGGCAGAATGCCAACAGAGGAACCTACATCAGCAAAATTGATGAAATCAAAGCGAAAGTCGACCCGATTCAGAAAAGGCGCGACAACTTCCATAAGATTATTGAGTAGTTGGACAGTCTTGGAGAGTGCTTGAAGTACAATTTCGAATGGTTGAATTCATTGGTAAATGCTTATTTAACATAGGATCAAAAATATTCTCACATCTCACCGGAAGACCGCCAGGAAGTCATCAGCCTAATCGATAGAGTTAAAATTTGGGTTCATAATGCCGAGCAAAACCAGGCTGGAAGGCCCAAGTGGGAATAGCCAGTCATCTCAGTTGCTGACATTCTAAAACACAGCAGGGAAGTATCAGACAAGACAAAAGCTGTTATGAACAAACCTCCTCCTAAGCCTTAAAAACCAGCTGACAAGCCCTAGTAAAAGCAAGGTGGCAAACCAGCATAACAGACTAAAACTGACAGTTCATCCGCACCAGTAAACTAAACTTAGAAAATGGACGTCTAAAAATGATCTGTCTCTAACTTGTATTTAGTTTCCCAATATTTGAGCACTTTCTTGACCCGACGACCGTTATCGACCATCTCCAAATTGGGTGATATTCTAGGATAATACTTATTATTATAATAAACAATTATTCAAACTAATATGGAGTAAATGAAGTCAAAACTCTTGGGATTAACTGAATAACTATAAACGTGGAGATCGAATGATGAATAGATAGCTATTGATTGATCACGAAGTGATCCAGGGAGATCGAACGAACAGAAAGTTCTAGTGAATGTGACTCTAGATGACAGGAAAAGGCTAATTCAAAAAATTAGGGAGATCCTACAAAATATCGAACTAGAGTATATGTAATATCATAGATTACAAGCATAAAAGAAACACGAGGAAAAAGTGAGGAAGTTAAAGCTATAGCACGAAAATAGTTAGCGATTTTTGTAAACGAAAATCTTTTCATCAGACTGGATCACTTCGTGGTCAATCAATATCTATCTATCGATAAGTAGAAAAATGCGAAGAATAAAGGGCAACAGCAACAAAATTGAAGTCTATCGAACGGACCGTAAAGAACTAAATGGAAAAAACTAAAGAGGACATGAATTCTAACAATTAACAGGCAATGGAAGACTTGAAAATTAAATGCAACTAGGATGAAAATAAACTCAAAAAAAAATAAGAATAGTTGAAATGCTTGCGAAAATAAATAGAATAGTAGAAAAAAATGAGAAGATTATATGCGAGTCACCTCGAACGACTTATGCTTGAACATGCATAGAGATAATAATAAAACTCCCAAATCAGAAAAATACTCATTCAAGGTGGTAAAAGCAAAGATAGGTGGGGAAATTTTGAAGAAAGAAAAAATGTAGACACAAAAAAAGGGTTAGTTGCTCTGTATTTAGCATAAATTAGCCCTCATGCTAAATGATATTGTATGTACTACTTATCCATGAATAACAATATATTTATTTAAATAAACTTAAAAGTTAATGTCTAAAATGGTCTCCCTTTAACTTGCATTTAACTTCCTTAATATTGAGCATTTTTTGATAAGGGACGGTAATAAAGGAGATTTTTTCTAGCCATTTTTATATATTTAGATAATCAGAGCGATGAATTTATTTTTTGATGCAGTCAACGCCGTAAAGCAGAATCAGGGTAATATGACTGGTGGAGGGAAATAGTAAAAGGTTCGAACCCAGTTGTACCATTGCACCTATAATGACGAGTACGATGATATTAAATGAAGCGTGAAATTTGTGATAGAAAAATCAGTGAAGCAAGTCTTACATGTTTACCCATTTTTCGACACATAAATCCTAACATTCAGTAATTTAACAGTAACTCAGCCGAAAATAATCAGCAAAAACGGTACTTAGAGCTGAAAGGCATTTTGTAGATTGAAGTTCGTGGGAAAATGTGTAAAGTTGATTACAATATGATGTTACCAAACGGGTTCCCGAAGAAATGCCCCTATGTCAGAATCATTAACAGAAATGCGGAGTATAATGTAAACAAATTCTATGCCGACGTCAAATCTCCGACAGATCCTAAATCCTTTATACTAAATTAAAAACTGAATGAAATTAAGCATTGGGATCAAAGCAAATCGTTGGTTAACATCATTATTGAATCTCAAGATCTGATGAGAAACCAATTCCCATTCACAAAACCGAAATCTGAGGGAAGTTCCTTTGGAGGAGGATTCAACAACCCAACCAGTAATAACCAATGGGGGAGTCACAGTCCATGGCAACAGAATAACAATCAAAATCCTAACTGGAATCAAAATCAAGGAACGGGATGGAACAATTTTAACACCAACAATCAAAACCAGGGCTGGAATCAGTTCAATCAGCAGGGCTGGCAGCAGCCTAACATGAACGATGGCAACAATCAAGGTTCTGGATGGGGAAAGAATAGCGGATGGGGCCAGCAATCCAAACAGCCTCCAATTCCATTCAATCAGTCGCAATCGAGTAATATTGGATGTATTATTTATGATATTTAGAAAACGTGGCAAAGGGACAGAAGTATGTTGCATAAAATAAGAAAGTGCTTGAAACACTCAAGATTGAATAAGCTAAAGCTATTGAAAAGATACAGCAGATGGAAACTATTAAGTACAGCTTGTAGTCAGAAGAGAGTTATCTGAGAAATTAAAATTATCAAATGACAACTTTCCTCCAGAGGAACGAGAATGCGTCCGATGAAAACTTAAGCAGCCTGATTCGAGCAGGAGATCTTCTTTCGTAGCAGATTCTTGACACCATCACGAATATCAAAGCCAGGGAGTAAAGTGTCACGTTCCTTGAGAACAAATTCTCCAATGGGGAGTTGAGTTTCGATTAGTTCCTTAAGCTTTTGAGGAAAATGGAGTAAGAAAAGTTCGATGACAAAGTACTGCTAAGCAAGTGCATGAGTGCTGCTAAAAATGCGTGATTTAATGAGTCAATTTCTATAGTTCATATTCTTGCCTTGGGTATATCGTGAAAAACATGATTTTATTAAATTAAAGGTGTGATTTTCCTGTTTTATGACATCATACAGATTTTTTTGAGATGCTTTAAGAATAAAGAACAAGAAGTTCTTTCAACAGGAAAGAATTGTCCTATGCAATTTATAAGAGTCAATAGGGCTTCGAAAGCTTCCTGGAATGGCAATCGAAAGTATCGAAAGACAAAATACTTAAATTCGATCCTTCCTCAATTCATATTCCTCGGAAAGATAATATGACTCTTCACTCAAAAAAACTTATTCGCTACCTGGATATATTTGGCTTTGACCCAGTTATCAAAAGGAGAGATACTTTGATCTTTTCCGAGCAAATGCCTCTTTCGCTGCATTTTTTTATGTTTCTTCGAACCCTAAAAAACCTATGCTCCGACGAACAAATTCAAACTATTTTGTAACCCGCAATGAGAGGATAAATTCTTGGGTGTTATGCTCAGACCTAGCTTGGTCATGGATCCGACGTTCAAAATTTGATGACAACAGCAACTTATGATGAAACAACGGAGTAATTTATCATAAATTCGCCAAGTGTTAAAGCTGCAAAATGGTGGATTGGTGATTTAGGTGTATTTAGCAATCACGCTTGCGTTTTTGCTCAACTGATCATTAAAGGGAAAAAATATGGGATTCACTCTTTCTTAGTGCCTACCCGAGACAAAAACCATAATATCCTACCGAACGTAGAAGTTGGAGACATTGGTCCTAAATTGGGCTACAATACTAAGGATAACGGGTACGCTTTGTTTCACAACCACCGCATCCCCAGAATGAATATGTTGATGAAATATACAAGAGTTTCTCCAACTGGAGAGTATAGCAAAACTGGTGATGACAAGATAACTTACGCAACGATGTTAGTTATCAGATCGATCATTCCGGAAGCTTGTTTTTTTGCACTTTCTAAGGCTGTCCTAATAGTAACCAGATATTCCCTGGTCAGGTCTCAGTTCAAGGACAGTAAAAAAAAATAAATCCCTATTCTCGACTACCAACTTCAACAAGAAAAGGTGATCACCAAAATTGCCTAAACATATGCATTGATGTTTGGATCGCAAAAGCTCGCTGACATGGGGATGGAAGTGATTAACGATGCTAAAAATGGAATTTTCACAAATTTGAATGAAACCCACGCTCTTTCCAGTGGGCTCAAGGCCATTTACACATGGGACACCATGGCATCTCTTGAAACTTTGAGAAGAGCATGCGGAGGGCATGGCTTTCTCCAATATTCAGGTCTTCCGGGTTTATTGGCAGAAACTTCGCCAACTACAACTTATGAGGGATAAAACACCATTCTTCTCTTGCAAACAGCTAGATTCATACTAAAAAGTTTGAGCAACATTCAGAAAGGAAAAAGAATGCCCCCAACAGTAATGTATTTGGAGGAACTTCAAGGATAGGCATGGGTTGCTGATTTCAGCAATATCGAGGATGTTATGAACCCAGAAAATATAAGAAAGATCTTTCTTCATCAAAGTTGTCAAAGAGCAAAAAGAGCCGGAGAAAAAATCGCGAGCTTGATTGCCTAAGGACTTGATCCAAAGTAAATCTGGGACAAGCACGCTGGAATCGTGCTGACTGAAGCATCAGTAGCACATACTTATTTCTGGATTTATCAGAACTTTTTTAAACAGATCTACATTAGAACTGAAAACGAGAGAATAAGAGCCGTTTTGTTCAAACTTCTTGTGTTATATGGTGTTTAGAAAATAAATGCACAGGCTCAGAGTTTCTTCGAGACTGGAGTTGTCAGTTCAGAAACGTTCAAATTGCTGAGCTCTGCTCGATAGATTTTAATGAAAGAGCTAAGGCCATAGGCCTTAAACTTGGTTGAGGCATTCGGATACGACGACAATTCTGTCCATTCAGCAATTGGAATGTCGGATGGTAAGCCTTATGAGAATTTGATTGATTGGGCAAAAAACAAGAATCCGATAAATCAGCCTGCTGCCAAGAAATAGATTCGTGAAGCTATGAATAAAGCTTTGCAGGAAATCAGGCCAACGCTTTGAAGGTCTGTGATCAGTTTGTAACGGAATGAAATTAATATGACAATTGAAAAACCTACCAATTATTATTTTATTGATATAAAAAAATGAAGGTTTTGTTCGGTCTAGGACTTCTGGTCTCGTTGGTGAGCGCTGAACACCAATGCCCACCGGCGAAGTAAACTGAGTGCATAACTGATGTGAACCATGGTAAAATTTGTGATAATATAGCTCTCCAGGTTTGTGACAGAGCAGCAAAAGCAAAGGGAAAGGATCAACAAGCTGATATTGATTGTGCTAAATACTCTGCAGCAATGAGACAAGATTGCTGGGACTGCATTTGTCAAATTGCAGAGGAAAACAAAATTGCCGTCAAAGGATGTTGAGATATGGCCGTGATAGATGATTTTGTTGCTATGAAAATTCTCTTTATTCAGGGTCAAATATTATCACATGTCAAAAACCTACTAACATATCACAGAAAAGCGGCATCGGAAGTGCTCTGATAGGATTAGTTGGTTGAAGTCGATAGTTTCGCCTGTTTGATGTTGTTAACGAAGGCAGATATTTAGGATTTCTCCAGATTTCTGACTTTTTAGATGCATCTTTCGTACTTCATAAAATGGTAGAGATACTTTTTGTTTAGCCTTTTATTTCTACTTGTGATCAATATTGGAGTAAAAGTCGGCGGCCTTTTCGTACTTTTTCCAGAGACTGCGTTTCTGATGATCCGATAGGTTGCAAACTGGATTATTGGTGCAGTAGCAGATAGTTTTCTTCGAGTATTCGCAGTTTATATGGAATGGCTAGTATTTCTTTTTCTTTGCCAGCCTTTCCCTTATGATTTTCCTCGTTTTGTAAGAGTTGTTTGTTTACGATTCGTCCAGAAAATACTTCAGCATTTTGAACACAATGTTCTTTTAAAATGAATTTAATGTTGTTTTGGAAAGGAATTTTAGTGTATAAATTGGAGCGAAAATTAAAAATTCCGAGTTATTTTAGAATCCTATCATTTGTAAAATCTTTGAGTACAAATTTGCAAGAAAAGAGAAGGTGATTTCTTTATTTAGAAAAAAAAATTATTTAGAAAAAATGACAAACAGTGAACGAAAGTATCAAAGCAGATGGTCCAGAAAAGCTCCTTTGCCACCTTCAATCAGTTTCTAAGTAATAAGGAGAGATTCCGTACCTTACTTAAAACCGATGAGTTAGCACACTACCCCCTTAAGAAAATTCTCTAAAGTAAGTATGAAACACGAGCTTCCTTCTTTAAATTTAAATAGTTGTTTTAAGAAATCAAATTTCTCCCAAAGAAAGAAAGTAAGGTTAACTACCATAAATAATCTCCATCCTAAAGAGTAAAGATCTTAAAAGAGAACTGTGACCCAAGAAGAACGAGTCAACGAGAAAAAATTTAACTTAGACTATCTCAAAAATAAGTATAGAATCCTGAAAAGAAGCAACGAGGAAGGCATGAAAAGAATGTAGCTTTATAGCATTCTAAAATGTGCCTTTTAGGAACTGGCTCATCGGCAAGAGACTATGCTAAAATCAGATATTTAGTTAGACTAGCTATGACAGAAATGCCATACTAAATGATTTATCTGATAATCCTTTGTTCATATTCGGATTTGTCAACTATTTGTCGTTGCAGGAATGTTCTAGAATGGGTTGGCGAAAGAAGTTGATTTTAAATCAAATTTGAATAAATAATATCAAGTCCAAATATCATCAAAAAAATGAACTAATAAGAACCCAAGAAAAACGAAGTAGTGCTTGTTGAGGGAAAACTAACAAAAATAATCCATCAATAAGGAGAAGGCTAATGTCCGCCCAAAGGATGTGAAGTCTTTGCCTTATACAAAGGAACCTTGCAGGATGGCTCGGAATTTGACTCAAACCAAGACAGGGAAAACCCGTTCAAATTCACTCTTGGACAAGGGATGGTTATTAAAGGGTGGGATTAAGGATTTGCCAGCATGAAACGAGGCTAAAAAGCGACTTTGATCTGTGCCCCCGAATATGCATATGGAGATAGAGGATCACCCCCTAAAATTCCACCTAAAGCCACTCTCAACTTCGATGTTGAATTAATTGATTTCAAGGAAAAGTAGAAATAGAAGTGGTAGCTCTCACCATAGGAATCGCTAGAATTAGCAACAAAACACAAAGCTGCAGGAAACGATCATTTAAAGAATGGATAGTATTCCAAGGCGATCAGCGAATACAAGAAAGGAATATAATACGCTGAATTTAAGTAGGAAGAAGACTTAAAAAAGATTCTTAAGCTGTTGAACTTAAATATTGCTCAGGCATACATCAACAACCGGGAATACTCAAATTGTGTTGAGGCTGCCAGCAAGGTTCTAAAGTAGGATCCTCAAAATGCAAAGGCTCTCTACCGAAGAGGATTCGCGAATGGAAAGATACAGTAGTTCTAGCTTGCTAAGGTACGAGTTTTTGCTAACTAAGAACGACTTTAAAGAATTGCTGAAAGTAGATCCCGAAAATGCTGAAGCTAAGAAATAACTCATAAACTTAACCAACAACATCAAAAAGTTCAAAGAAAAGGAAAAAAAATCCTTTGCCGCAATGTTCTCGAAAGGAATCTATGATGACAAGAAAATCGAACCAGCGAAGCCCAAAGCCAATTCGTAAGAGAGTGATTAGGAAGGCTAACCCGTTCCAAGCGATCCCGAGTCAGAAAAAGACAAATAAGATAAGGCGTAGTCAAAGTAAGAAAAGGCTTAGGAGCCGAAAGAAGTGGAACAGCCCAAGGCAGAAAACTGAACGAAGTTTTGCGACTGATTTTATAGTTATTAATTTCAGCGAATATAGCCTTGATCAGATTTTGAATTCAAACAATATAAATGCTAAACATTAAATTCCTATGCAAAAATAAGAAACGAAAGAATACTGGCAGAAATAATCCTACAAATAGAAAGTGAAGAGTCGTTTACTTGAGGAAATTCAAACTATGACTGTCAAATACAATTTGAATAATTTAGTACTAGTAATAGATCCCTCAACTTTGGTCCTCATATCTAATTTGTTTAAAATCGCGGAGTTAGTCGCTCAAAAAATCACTTTCATTTAGAGATTGGATAAGGTTAGAAAGAAGCTCGATCATCATGCTCTGTACTTCATCGCTCCGACGGACAAAAATGTTGACAGTCTCATAAAAGATTTCTAAGACAAGGAAAAACCTCAATACAAAAAAATTCACTTGCTTTTCACAACTTTTCTTGAGAAATCTATACTCAACAAAATTGCTTCCGATAAAAATTTGCTCAGAAAAATAGCCAAAAATTCAATAAAGTAATTCTATCATTCTATGCGACTGGTCCAGCAAAATACTCTCACAATGTAAACGAACTATTTAAAAGTGGCTTATGACAAGTAGTCTCAAGAGGAGATGTATAAAAGAACATTAATCGGGAGAAAGTTAATCGAGGTGCTTGCGAATATCGGGTAACTGAACACTGTAAGAGTGTATTACAAAAAAGAGTCCAATAATGTGAACAAAAGGGCAACCCATGAGTTCATCAATGCGGCAAAGAGATATCTGGGTTCTTTGGTTGAAAATAAATCTTTTGTCGTTAATAGATACGCTTCAGATGTTACTTTCCTATTTCTGGATAGAAGTGTTGACACTGTGACTCCCCTCTTGCACATGTTTGACTACGAGTCCATGCTGTTCGACTTGATGAAGATTTCCTATGAAGGGAAGTAGTAGCTGACTGATAAGTAGTATTTTAGCTTTGAAGAGTTGAATGATTAGATTTACGAGTAGTTCCGATATCGGCACATTTCTCACGCTCTGGAATAGTTGCCCAGACAGGTTTAAAAATGCAAGATGATGATGGAGAACGTGAAGTAGTCGAACGAGGTGGATTTTCAGTAATTATCATAAAAACTGAAATGTTTAAAAAAACACATAAATATGATAACTTCGATATGGAATCTGTTTAAGGACAAAAAAATGTAGTAAATTGGTTAGATAGAGCAGGCCTTATCGACTGGAATCACTGAAGATGGAAAAGAAACCTCGAGTTCTGCCCTATATGAAAAAACCTTGTCGGTGTTTAAAGAGGAGTTCATAACCAGGGAAGAGAAAATCAGACTAGGATTGCTAATTCTGGCTTGCATCAAACTATCTAAAAAAGATTATCTCAATCTGCTGAATCAATATCCAAATTAGGATCAGCACATACTGAAAAATGTTATCGCTCTCGGAATTACTTACGATGCAAGTGTTGGTCGAAGCACAAAAGCAACTACCAAATAACAGAGGCATATCGCATCTTAAAGAATGAAGAAGACTGGCATGGCGCTTGATAGATATACGCCTCTGATATAGTTACTCATCCCTATGGTTTTGAACGTTCTTTAAGATAAGACTCAGCAAACTGGGTTGAATAAATAATTTTTTTAAGAGTAATCGATCGCATTATTCTAAAACGACTCGAAGAACTTTGATGTCAAAAAATTTGTCTTTTTTATGTGTGGAGGGATTTCTTATTCGGAAATTAGCAGCGTAAGATCCTTGAAACTGACCTAAAACATCGTAATTGTCACAGATAGTATATTGAATCCGAAATCTTACGTTTAAGGCATAAAATAGGTTGATATTCTCAGATGACTAGTTATTTCCGGGTATTTAAATTGGATGTAAATCGTAACATTCGTTAAAATCAAAGATAGGTGAATAGTCTCGAAGCAATATCTTTAACAATCCAGTCAACACCTTACAGTAATCCTTATCCTGTTCTTGCACTACACCCAATTGTCCCCCAGTGCCTGGTTGTAATACTATCCAGCTACAAGTATTCTCTAATTTCATCACAAGTGAGCGCTCCTTCGATGTCCTGCTTGTTACAAAACACGAGAAGAGTGGCTCCCATGAGTCTTTCTTGCTTTAGGAGATTGTGAAGCTATGCTTTGGTATCTTCCAGTCTCATTTTGTCGGAACTGTCAACAACCCAGACTACACCATCGGTCTGTTCGAAGTAGTTTCGCCAGTAGGATCTGATTGTTTTCTGTCCCCCGATATCCCATACGTTTAGCTTGAAGTTATCGTATTCCAAAGTTTTTATATTAAAACCCAAAGTCGGCGATATTTTGTCAATATCCTATCCGTTGAACTTCTTGATAATTGTTGTCTTTCCTGCGTTGTCGAGTCCCAGCACTAATATTCTCATCTATTTCTCTTTTTATTTGGTCTTTTTGACTATGGACATAAACCCCATGGCTATCTCTGAATTCGTAAATTATAACTCTCTGCTTTTTATAATTTGAATTCGGGGGTATTTGCATTAAAGTAATAATTCTGATAACATTTATGGAATGTTCAAATTTACGGATTTCAAACTATATGCGAATCGCACAGCAATCACTTCTTATTGATGGATGGAAGGATGGTTTCAGTTTTAAGGTCGTGTACAGTGGTGGAATACCTCCTTTCTTTTGTTAAGTTATTGTTGATGTCTTGAACATGAACAGTGATCGTCTATCTCTTATTGGATTGATATATAGCAAAGTTTTCAACATATCTTTGAAGATGGGAACACTTTGCTCCACATTTTATTTTGTGAATTTTGGTCAACTTTTGTTTAAACTACTCCAAATCTTTGCAGTTTCTCGCCAATTTGATAGCTTGCTATTCCTAAGGATCTTTCTTTTACTATTCCTCTTGCTCCTAGGTTAGCAATCTTAGAATTGAATTTTCGTTATCATGATCCCCATTTCCCTTCATCATCAGAAGGTCCTGTTTGATTTGCTTTTATTTGTCTTTTTTGACGTTTTATGGTGGACTATTCTGAGAGTTTTAAAGCTATTTGCTCTTTTTCTGTGGTTTCATATTGCTTTCCCGCCTTTTAGAGTTGAGTATTCTTTTTTTCAAGTCTCTACTTTATCTTTTATTTCTCAAAACCTATGAATCTACATTTTCCTTGCTGTTATTTTTTCTCTGTACCAAATTCAAAGAGTTTTTACTGTTGAGTTACGAATTAATTGGTTTAGATACTGATTTTTCGTTCTCTTGTCGGTTAGACAGATCTCCCTCTTTTGGATTTTATTTAGACTTCTTTTAGGATTATGTCTACTTTCTGTCTAAATTTTTGAGTGAAATGGCTTTATCTTCCGTTAAACCATCACCCACAGTTCGACTAATAGCAATTGAAACCGTTTGATAAATCGCTAAATTCAATTAAAACTGAATTTCAGGCTTGGTGGGTACCAATTTGAATGATGAACGGGAACGTTTGGATTCATTTTAGATGCTTTTGAGAGACTTATTTTATTCAATTAAGTGTTTTGAAGAACATGCTTTTAAAACTCCTTGAAGTTTCGAAGAGGACTTTTTTTAATGATTTTAAGGGTATTTTGGGATGTTTTACCCCAAGTCAATCTTTACAGACTTTTTAACATCATTATTCATCTGTATCGATTGCTTTTCAATTTAAATCTAGGTTTTTTCTGATTTCTATTTTCCGTGAGATGTTAACTTTTTTTTTTATTTCGATTAAAATCGCGAGTTTATTTTCCGTTCATCCTAAATTTTCTTATCATTACTGTGCTCAATAACATCATGATACGAGGATTGACTCTTCAATTTTTCGCTTTTTTAGTCAGATGCTCGAGATTTGAAGTGATTTTTGTTGGAATTATTCTAAAAATCAACCATTT
>JAOWAT010280511.1:0-18445 GCA_028571025.1 Longipedia americana
CACGGAGTTCCACATACGGAATTTCCAAGAGAGTTTATTTTAACACTCCAGCCGAAGTCAGCGATTTTACACCCACCATTTACCAGGATGATATTTTACGGTTTGATATCTCGATGAATTATCCCATTTTGGTGTAGATATTATAGGCCCGAGATGATTTACTTTAGATATTTGATACAATTTTCCTAGTCAATTGATCCCTTCGCTTAAAGTTCTTTGAGAAGAGTTGTTTGACCATATTCAAGAGCCATGTAGATTTTCTACTTGTCGGAGTACACATGATACAAGCTAATTATGTTGCAATGAGTAGCTTAGGACTGAATTGCAATTTCTCTAAGGAACTGATCCTCAAGATTGTTCATGCGTATTGTGAATTTGAATATCTCTTTCATTGTAAACAAGAACTTCAACTTCGGGTAGTTACACATGTACACGCTTGAAAATCTACCTACTCCGATATACTATCCTTTTTCAAATTATTCATATATATTCCTGCATGAACGCTACCGGATTTCCATCCTGCTTTTATCCGTATTTCCTTTATGAACTGTTTCTGTGGGATGTAACCGTTGCATGGATTAGGTTTCTTCCAGAGATAAATTTATGTCATTTTTTACATCCTTTGATCGGTCATAAAGAAACTTCTACTATGTCTCATTACATTTTTAATGCTATTTTCTATTCAAGTTTCTTCTCTATTACATTTACTCGAACTTTTTCTTTTTATAAACTTCAAAGCTATCATAATTTGCTTTATTCTAACTATTAACACCATCTTTTTACGAATGAAAAACACCATATCCCTACACTAGATTTTTCCCTCCTCTCTGAGTTTAGGAATCTTTATGACCTGCTGATTGGTTATAAGATTTGCTTTTGGTATGAAAAACACTAAAAAGATTTTAAAAAAGGCGAGTATCGGATTTTGCAGCAGTTAATGTCTAATTTTGTACCACTTTTTGACCAATTGGTTTGGTTGCTATTTGATCTATATTATTTGAATAACTCTACCTTTCTCATGTTTTTCGGAATAATCATGGTTGAAAGGAGCTACTTTAGAAACGGCAAAGGTTTACTCCGTTTTTCCCGACAAGGACTACCTTATTTCCGACGCTTTTTCAGCAGATGAAGAATTACTGATTTCTCTTTTTTAAAGGCAAACTTCCCTTGTTCCATAAAAATTGACGCTTCTGTTATTCCTAGAAACAGTAGTTGACATATTCTTTTTGTTTTGAAGCGTTTTCATCTCGGAAGGGTAGTGAGGATTAATAGCTTGTTACCTGTTTGCATTATGGTGCAACCGTTGAACTTGAACTTGGTCCGCGTTTTTAAACCTAGACTGCATTTTATTCCTATCAAAAATTAGTTCTTTGTTTTTCCGGATGAAATCAACCAATTATGATCGTTTTTCCTGCTTAGAAGGCTTTCTGTTCTAAATGTAATACTCCTTATGGCCATTCACAACATATTATCCTGATACAGGCCATGCTTTGGACGCATTTTTATGCTGAAGAAAACTCAATCTTTATGAATTAGAGGGATGGGCGACTTGAGTTGAGGTCCCCGATACTCTTCGATCGCACCTGTTTAACAGTTCGAGAGTAACTTCCTTTTCAGAACCGTGTTAAGGAACTCCTTGCTATTTTTTCCCCTTTTTTTCTGAGGTTTGATCAGACTATCCCACTGTCTCATCATCTTTGAGACAGTACGACAGAAAGTTTAACTGGGGACATGGAAAGTGACTCGCGGACCTTTGCTTATTTTATTGCGTAAAATTCATAGGTAAATTAAACTTTTTGCGTGACAGTTTTCTGACGCTCGAATTTGAAGTGAGCGATTTTGATGCTACCATTCGTTTTGTAGATTATACCTATCGATATTAATAGCTGAGTTAAAGTTTCTTTTTCCTCTTGTCTCTTTTGCAAATACTATTTCGATCTATCGTCTCGAGACAAGAATATAGGTAATTTTGATAGAAATCCGGCTTTTTAAACTGCATTCAATAATTATATTAATTGGAGATAATTTTCAGCTTGCATTGCTTTAGGGGTTATATCATGTGTTGATTTTAATTTGGTTTGTTTCAAAATGCAGGTTGGAATTATAGGACTTCTTGGCATATTTGGAGTAGCAATGGCTGGAGGATCTGCTGCCCTTTATGCTGTGCAAAGAATGGTCGATTCTGGCATATAAAAACTCATAACAAGTATACGCTAGCACAATGAAACCTTATCCAAAGTAGCATCTTAGATAAAAAAAGCCGATGACGATATTAATCAAATGCAAACACACCTTAATAAACTCAACTTTGTTGTACTTCTCGCTGGATTTTCCATCGTTGCAGTCTTTGGCTATTTAGAATTACAGAGAAAGTACAGAGATAAAACGGAAAAATGATTTGATCACAACTAAATTATAGTATAATTAGTTTGCACAAATATCTATGATAATTGGCGGCAGGAGTCGCAGTAAAAATGAGGAATTAATTAACAAATCAATGTAAGGATTGGTGTGACCAATCAAATGATTATCTATCTATGATAATTATTATCAAGCATAAGTTTGCTTTAAAGTGGGGAAAGCATGAAACTCGGAAGATATCGCTTTGATATCGGTGGCTTCGTTAAATTTGGACTTCTATCTACTCATTGCTTCTATCTTTTTTGTTTCAAGAGATAGTTTATCAGGGCACGTGGCTGATAAAGCTTTCTGAGCTAGAATTTCAGTTTTGTACACCGTTTCTAATTAAATAAAGATGTGGTACCAAATTGATGCTTATATGCTGGCTATTTTGATAGTTTTTGGACTACCTTCACTTTAGTACTATAGTCTTAAGGATTTGGCAATTTAAATCTATCTCTGTATGAACTCACACCTAGAAATCCCGAACTGAATTTGAGATTGTCCTGCATTTTTGGACAGCTCCTGGTTCTTGCAACATTACTGCTTAAAAAATCTTTCTCATAGGTAGTTTTCCCACGAAAAGGCAGCCCCCCAGTTGGTATGCTGTTCACAGATTTGACATATTGATTAGCAATTTTGAATCCGGGATGCCCAGTTGCATACGATGAGAGTCCAATAAATTAACCTCCCAATTTTAAGTTTCCTTCGGGGACTCTGGCCTTTTAAATGGCTTTTGTTGACTACTTGTTCGTAAATTTATCAGTATAGGTAGTTCTGAGATCGATGTGAGGACTTTTGAACTGTTCATACTCAGTATGTTTGTTCACTACGTTAGGGATAGCCGATTTTCTCCAGAAATTTTGCTTGTAAGAAGATTTGATTGAAATATTGGGCTTGCTAGCATGCAATTTACAAGGACGCATCCCACGATTACACTATTTAAAAGTATGTAAGCCGGGATCGTGATGACTTAAATTTGTGCTGATAATTTCTTATGATGTTCCACCAAGCCCTTATTAATCTTGTTATGCCAGAGATTTTCCAATTTCTTAATGTTTTTTCTGGGATTCTCTCGTTCTTTCATGGCTTCCGGTGTTATTGTTGAGGTTATTCTTGCATTAAGAATTATGTTTTTCAGGATTTTTTTTACTATCTTATGAGTCTATAGATGTAAGGAATCTCTACCCAGATTTTATATTTTGTCGTAGAATTATGATTTATATCTACCGAGCATAGGCTTCGAATTTTTTTTGGAGCGATGCGATGTTAATTTTATCACGAATACAAACTCATAATCAGATTAAACAAATAATGTGTTTTTCCCGATTATAATTGTCGAAGAGTGGATAAAGCTAACAAAAATGCACAATTTTCGAGAAAGTGATGCGAGACCTTTTTTTTGATATTTTTTGATCAGACCATCGGAAAGAGTATGATAGGTGTACAAGAACTATTATTCTTTTATATAGCTTTAAACCGGGTCTAAATGGTATTGGAGAGTAATATATTATTTGCATTTCATTTAACAAACATTCATGAACTAAGAATAGTTTGAGGTTCTGATTTCTACCGACGACTACAACAAACTGAAAGTTCTCCAAGAATCGCAGGAACGGGAACTAAAAATGCTCCTAAAGCGAAACAAGTAGATCAACATGGAGCTTCTCCGATATTCGCAATAAAACAATTGTCTCTCCCGAAGACTAACCAAAAAAGATGAAAACATCAAATATTTGAGCAAGCAGATCATCGTGCTTTCTCAGAAACTCATAGAGTCAGACGAAGAATATCACGAACACAAAAGTTCAGCTCTTACCAAGGAAAAGTAAATGGCAGAAAAGTATCTCCAGACTGTCAAATAAAATGAAAAGGCAAAACAACTCCTTGAAAAGCACGTTTCTCAGATCGAGGAATTGAACAAAAAGATTATCAGTGCCGAAAACTCTTATCAGTAGGAAAAATCTTAGTTTATTGGACTTACCAATAAGCACTAGATCCTCGTTTCACAGCTTCAAAAAAGCATAAACAATCTTTAAAAGAGAGAGAATATCTTAATCAAATAGAGAGATGAAATGGATGCGAGACACAAAGATGAAGCTGCATCCCTCAGGAGATAAACTGAGACTTTAGAGGAATAGCGTGATCTGAAAAGAGACTAAGTCTCTGAGTTGCTGTCAAGGATCGAACTGCTATCCAAGGAAGCATAAACTCTGAAGATTTAAAAGCGGGAGCGTTCGACCGACCTTTAAAACAGACAGAAATAAATTTAAGAGTTGGTTAAAGAAAAAAGAGACTTATCGTAGTAAACAACACATCTGCAGTAAACTATCAACAATCATAGTTAGCTGACTAAGTTAAAGCAAATTGAAGTAGATTAGACAAAAAAATAGATTGCTAAACTAGAATGCACGATGCAATAACTTGAATCGGATAACATCAGCCTAAGAGAATAAGTTAAAACATTGTCAAAATTAATTGAGGAACAGAATTCCTCTTTAACTCAATAAAAACATTTATTATCAGCCTAGCTGTAAAAAATGAGGCAAAATAATGAAGTCAAGGGCGAGGAAATTTAGGCTTTGACTAGGAACAACGATGAAAAAATCGAAAAACTTGAAGAATTGCTAAAAATCCGCATGTCAGAGGCGTGTCTTCTTGGGGATAAATCTTAAGCTCTTCAATCAGAAAATAATCAGCTCAAAATATAGTTTTAGAAATTGTCAGCCTAAGCAGAAGGAGTAAAACTTTAAAATCATGAACTAAAAGGAAAAGTTAAGGTACAGACAGACTCGATTAATATCCTTAACGATGAAATTCAACTTGAAAAATCAAATGGATGGTCTTTGTAGAATAAAGTGAAATAGCTGGATGCAAGAGTTCAAGCATTGATGATGAGCAACAAGGATTTGGAAGACTAAATAAACTCTCGCTAGTCACTTTAAAAATAGTATGGTGTTATTATTTAAAACTTGAATAAAAAAGTTTCCGAGTTTGAGAAATAAATTGGGAAGAAAAAACCCCATAAGAACAGCGGTTTTATTAACGACCTTCATGGCCTTACTCTATAATACTACTATTAAGTTCTTAATCAGCTAAATGAAGCGGGGGGATTTGAAAAGAAGTAGATTGCCACCATTATGCATTAAGAGCACAATTTAATCAAGGAAAGGGTGTAAGAGGCATTCAAACAAGTTAAAGAAAATCCGCAAAGCATTAAAAAGTAAGGTAGTAAACCAATAGACATTCAAAGAAATAGAAAGGCTTTAAATCAGTGATTTTAGGTGATTGAACTTCAAAGATATTTACTCACTATTTAAGGTCTCTGATTAGTTGCCTTTCAAGTTCCTAAATTTAATTCTATAAATCGTTCAACTAAAATGGACGGAATTCACCATCTCCAATGTAACTCTTTTTCTGCGATCTTCCTTTCTTTGCTGGAAAATTATTTTCCTTTCTATGATAGGATTGGTCAAGTCTTTATTTCAAATCTTGGATTGTTTCGTTTTTTTACTGGATGATATCTTTCAAGTGTAGAACCTGCTACTGCCCATCTTGCTATTTTTATTAAACTCTGGACTTCAATGTTTAGCATGCCTACTTCAGCTTCGATGTTTTTTATGTGTATGTTCCGATAATCCTCTTTTTTTATGACTTCTAACTTTAGAGTTCGCTTTTAAGTTTTTTGGCGACTTCTTCTAATTGATTTATTTTTTATTTGAAACCAGATACTCTACTAACTTAAAATTTGAAATCAAAGTCATTATGGAGGATATCCGACCCTTCTAGGTTTTTGAGATTTTTTCTCACGAACTATTGAATCCTCGAAGCATTTATTAGATAATCATCATGATTATCTAATTGAAGCAGAATTTCACAGAGTTTTCTGAGAGTGTATATGAATTGTGCCTTCTAAGCCGTGACCTTCTTTACCATCTGAGTAATTTACCAGGCCTTTGAATCAGTGCTTTTACTACTCTACCTGAGTTGTAAAAGTTATCTACGTTAAGTGTAAAAGTTTACTCTGCCAATTTTTTGACTTAATATCGGAGCTGTTTGTTGGAAACTTGTTAGTATGAAAGTTTTTTGATAAGCTACCTTTGTTTTTATTCATGCTTTGCATTTCTCTTTTCACATAGTTCATTGATATCAACTAGTTATCTATTTTTAACCTTTAGCTGGTGTATTTTGTGGAGCAATTACTCGTTTTTACACTGAATTCTTGATTAGTTTGGAGATACTTTTACAAATCATAGGAGTTTTAATCCTGAACGTCAAAGTCAGAAATGTTGGAATTCACCTAATCCTAGTTTTCAGAGTAAATATCTTCGTCAAGGATGTGCTTTTTATTCTTACTTATCACAGTTTTACTGATTAGATCGGATTATAAAGATTTTTGTTCGTCTTTTTGTGACTTTGCTTCATCGTTACTATTACGAGTTATTATGCACTATCCAGCTTATTAATTTAAATTCAAACAACCCTCAAAATTATCCAAGATTCCTAGCTAAATTCATTAGTTTTTGTCTTAAACAAAATAGATTGCATGTTCCTGAGATTTCAGATCCAATATTTCAGATGAACTAATTGATATTTCTTACTATTTAACAACAAAAAAACCTTATTTTATATTCCCCAAGTTTGCGGAGGTTACAAGAAATCAATCTGTATGCATTTTAAGCGATTGGTCACGTGGAAACAGCATAAGTAAGTCTAAATCAGACATCAAAAATATTTGCTGTGGATTCACAGGAGCTGAAGATCAATAAAAATACAAGTTAATTAATAGTTTCTGAATTAGAGTAGCGTCCTAACAAGTCGAGGTATTGATTTCAGTATTAAGTTTTTCCAAAAAAAGTTTTGCTTAACATAATAATTTTGATTAAGGCGATGAAGGGACGTTATTAGATCATCAAAGGGTACGAAAACAATCCTGTAACAGTCGGCTTCGGATCCTACGGTCAAGTTAAACTGGGAAGAGATAAATAGACGGGTGATGTTGTTGCTATAAAAATCGTAAATTTCATTTGAGTTAGATAAATAAATTGGCCAAAAATGAAGTGGTTTTCCACAATCGAATCACACACCCCAAGGTGATATAGCTTCTCAGTTATCAAGTGGACCGGGAGAAGGAAATAACCTATATGGTTCTGTAATATGCGGATGGAGGAACCCTCTTTGAAAAGATAAGAACCACAACGTTATCGAAACCTCTCATCAGAAAATACTTCACAGACATCTGTGAGGCAGTTGCGTATCTTCACGATAACTAGATCATGCATCGAGATATTAAAGTACTTCTTTTCTGATTGTAGCCCGAAAACATTCTTCTTACTAAAAAAAAGGAAGCTAAACTTTGTGATTTCGGCTTTGCCGCCATCTTGGGTGAAAGAATGACTTTGTGCGGAACTTACGAATATATGTCTCCCTAGATGATCCAAGGGAGATCATACGACTACAAAATCGATATCTGGGCTATTGGGATACTTCTCTTCGAAATGATAGCGGGAAGAGCCCCATTTAGGGGATAAACCCCCGAGTAGGTCATGAATCAAATGAAAACCAAAATTTACTTTTGCTAAAGATTCGGTAAAACGATCCATTATGTCAGACAAATAGGAAATCTCTTTGATAAAGTCCATTTTAAGAGTAACTCCTCAAAAAAGACCGGATATCCATTAAATTCTAAAACATCCGTATTTTTATGAAGAAAACGCATCAACAAAGAGTTCATAAGAGGACAACAAAACAAAGTTGCTCTCAACTCAACAATTTGGAAACGGGATAATGAAGCCCTACCGAGAGTTTCAACAAAAAAATCAGTCTACATTCTATAGATCTCCTACTAACTCATACCCTTTTTATGCTCCAAAGATGAATCCTCCGAGTTTTCAAGACCAACCGATCAAGCAGCAGAATTACTCAGGTATTCAAAGTTTTCAAGGGAAGAAGATCATCACTAATGCATTTAGTAGCCAAAATCAGTCTTATCAGACGAAGTTTAACTGATGCGTAATAATTTGATTTTTCAAATTTGATTTTTCAAATCATTAGCATCAATTTATTTCAGGATTAAATATCGGATTCACCGACTTATGAATAAAATTTGATCGTTATTTCTGCATCGTATGGATAAAAAGAAAGCTACATCCCGTCACGTCATGATAGACTGGATTAACAAGCTTCTTCATCTGAATCTTGACAAAATATAACAGCTCGGATCCGGAAACATCTACTGCCACCTGCTGGATGCTGGATTTCCTGAAAAAGTTCCTCTCCACAAAGTCAAATGGAACGCTTATCTATAAATTGATTTCATTCACAACTTTAAGATCTTGCAAAACTGTTTCTAACACCTTGGCATAGACAAAAAAATCGATGTAGTATTCGTTTTAAACTTAGATAGGGAAACTTGCTAAAGCAAAGTATCAAGACAACATATAATTTATGCAGTGGTTCAGAGCCTATCTGATTCCGAATATTGACTCAAATCTTCAACCCTACCAGGCAGAAGCCAGGAGAAAAAATGCTGAAGTGTTCCTTGGATTTGCCGGAAAGAAAAAATATATCACTGCTGCTCGATAGAAATTAGGTCGATCTACCAAGAAATAGAGGTAAAGAGGATTTATAGCGAAACCGAATGACAGACTTTCAATGCAAAGACAACATTCAAATATACCTCAAGAAAATACTAAAATAAAAAGTTTTACAACTTTATCTGCTTCACTTAAAAAACCTGCTCTAATAAAGATGAACTTGTCGA
Organism: Longipedia americana; assembly: GCA_028571025.1. Lineage (NCBI taxonomy): Eukaryota > Metazoa > Arthropoda > Copepoda > Polyarthra > Longipediidae > Longipedia > Longipedia americana. Next base: position 9,164 of record JAOWAT010280511.1, read on the forward strand.
AATCGTGTAAAAAATCCAATTTTCAGTTGTAAACCGAGAAATACTTGAAATCTACAAAAAGTATTTAGAAAGTATAATTTTCTGACTGCTAAAAAAAATAAGTCGAAAACATGCCAGGGGCTGGTGGAATTAAAAAAAACCAGATAAGAAGTAGATAATCTCTAAAAGATATTAAAAATATGCTTGAATCAAAATATGTAGGCTCTTCTTGTTTGATCGAAGAATCTAACGAGTAACCCGAATTCTTTTGATAAGATGCATCCCTACAACTGGATATTTTTGTGATTAATTCAATAACAATATTTTGATTCCGAAATGTGAATAGAATTTAAAAAAGCAAATAGAAAGTGAAGAGAAAGGTGTAGCCAAATGTAGGTGCTACTTAGCAGCAAAGACGATGACAACGATAACCAACACTCGACATAGATGAGACACGCCTATTATTATACTCAGAAGTTAGTGAATAACAGCTTCTCAATCCCGCTCTACTATATACTAATACTTATAGAGTACATACAAATATTTTCATACACGTTCAATCCATCCCTACAGTATTCAGCAGCAGGTATAGCAGAATTTAGCTGGGTAGCCAAGATTCTGAATCCGTAAACTTTTTTTAGGGAAACTCAATGGATTATGTACGTTCTAATTCCAGCTTCTTTTCTTGTTACTATCATACACAGTGGACTGTATGTATATACATTCAAGCAATATTGGGATAGTTACTATGGCGAAAGCTTGTTTCAGAACCGAACAGCTATTATCTTACACTATTTTATTCTAATATATAATACTGTTCTCACCCTACCGATTTTAGTATCAAGCCTCATTACACTTTACTGCACAGATAATGGAGTCTACAATAAAAGAGGAGTCTGCTACGACTCCATTCATGTTATTTTAATTGCGATGGCTGTTGTAAATTTAATTTTCCTGTTTGGCAACTCTGTGTACTTTACGTTGTTTTACTTCACCAGGAATATGTTTGTAGAGAGCTCTATTTTTATAGTATCGAACAATTTCACGAACGGAGGAAAGATTCTGATGAAACTTGCGCCACTAATTTTTCTGCTATTCGATGCCGAGTTAAAATTTAGGGTACTATATCTGGTGGGAATCGCAATCATAATGGTAGGATATGTAGTTATTTTCAGACTATTATATCCTCTCTACAGAAATTCTCTCGTATTAGAACGGAACATAATTAAGATATAAGTCTTCTTTAGCACCGTAAGTGTATGCATCATACCTCAGTATTTTTTTCACAACCCGGCGTAGTCTAACATTGCCTTCCTATATTCCTCCCTCATAGGACTGCTGCTGGGAGTTCTTGGTTCTTGGGTGTATCAATAGCGTGTGCGTGGCCGAATGCTTATCTTGAATGATATTTCAAAAGAAAACTTCCCAATACTAGAGTAAATGTATTACTACATCATTGAAAATGCTTAACAATCTAAAAAACACGGCTCTCCTATCAATTTTTTAGGCATTATCAAGTTCCATAATAAAGACTGCGATATTCCTGAGTGCATGTGCCAGAAGTATCTCAGTAAATTTAAAGATGGAACATAATTGGGATATCAGATTATCTATTAATTTTTGGAACAGTAATTCGCAAAACTGATAGCATAGTATCCTAAAGCTTATACATTCATAATTTTGAGATCCTATATCCTTTTCTACCGACTAGATAGCAAAATTAAAGCCTCTTACTTGTTATCAAGAATTCTTCAAGGAAAACTCTCGTATATTGAGGAATATTCCGCCCTTTCCCTACTATATGAGTTTTAAAGCTCCGTTATCAACAAATCATAAATGGATACGTACTTAGAATTCGCCAAGAAAACTTAGACACTTTAAAACTGCGTTCTGAGATTGGCTTGTGTGTACCAAGATTTCTGGAATTAGTTCATAGATCAATAAAGTTCTATTTACAAAGTTTGGAAAAACGTATAGTAAATTAATGAATAGCGCCAAAAAATTGCGCATTTTATAAAATAGGTGGGGTAAATTTTTCCAGACAATGTATACTTAATAAAGCTTTCTCTATTGAGTTACAAAGATCTCATGCATTCCAAAAAACACTTCAAGTCAATCAGTCAGGATGTTATCTTGAAAAGATAGCAACTCAAGGAATCGATTCAATCAATCGGCTAAAAGTTTAATTTCAGCTGCAATAGCAATCTAATAACCCTTACATCTCATGTTGATGTCTAAGGAAACGGGTAGATTCTATTCTGTTCGAGGAATATTACTAAACTTCTGGGATTTGCTGGAAAATAGCTTAATAAAGCAAGTTTCAACAAGATTCTCCCAAAAATATACCACGATTTTCATCGGTCAGCGGTTCTCAATTACTTCAGGAAAAGCGATCGAGAAATACAAGCTAGGTAACTCGTCATATTCCCTCGTAATAAGAACGGAAATTTGGTGAGATGCTTTTTCAAGAGTAAAGTTGTTCCTTGTCATAAGAGGGGCTTCAACATCCTAGGTTTCTTGAAAAAATTTAGTCCAGAAAGAAAAAAAGAATTCCTAATCATTTATGACGGTAACAATGGTCTTGTCGATTCTATGAGTTAAGATCTAAGAGATGTCCTTCAGAACAAGGGTTCTAACGACTTCAGCTAACTTTTTAACTTTACTTAAACCATACAATAGCTTATTCCTGAATGGGACTATCAAACTTAGAGTGCTGTCAGTTCGAAAAGGATAGCTAAAGGAAACCCCGTTATTTCAAGCAGGTAAGGTTTTAATAAATACTTTATATATCGAACTGATGGTTCAGTAGACGGTTAGAATATAAAAGTTCTTTAGATATTGGCACCTTCCATGATGGAATAAAAGAGTGCGTAAAAGTCTCAGGTTTTCGATGCTCTACTATCGAGATAGTTTCAATGTTCGTTGAAATCAGATACTTTCCATAAATAAGCTTAGTAGGAAATGCATATATCGTAAAGTTTGAAATAAATGAACCCTTGTCGGGAAGACACGAACGAAGATGAGGAATTATAAATGGCTCCAATATAATAAGAGAGAAAAATCGTGAGAGTATCATTTTTTTTCTCGATAGGCTTTATTTTTGTCGCTATTGCCAGTCTATTTTGCGTTTCCTTCATCTCATAAAGACAGAATGTTCGAGCTATCTAGAGTCAAATCTATTTAAACGATAAAGTAAACCAGCTAGAGTTCCTAATCACGAATCTAACATTTAACGTTTCGAAAATTACTACCCCCTCTAACAACACTCAGCAGGTGCAATCTATTTTGCTAGATAGCTTGATCGAAACTGCGATAGCCGTTCAGAACACTACAAATCTTATAGTCAATTAACTCTTGACTTTTCAAACAGCATAGCTAGATATCTACGTACCGGTTGAATATCTAATAAATAACCAAACAATGCAAACCTAAGTAAGACTCCAAACATACAATGACGCAACACTGCAATTTTCCACCTACGTTACTGAAATTATATCAAATATTAGGCGGAGCGAAGTTCCCGTCGCAGAAGGTGTATTTTTTGCTGAAAGAAATGCTGTAAGTGTTTTGTCCGATTATTATCGCAGACTGACCGAATATTTGTTGACAAGGACTCAGGGGTTTCTTTCGAGAAAACAAACGATAAGTCGAATACTCTTGGGAGTAACTGTACTCTTGTCAATGGGAATTTCTCTAATAGAATGTTCTTTTGTGAAATCTTCATACAGCAAGATACAATAGTTGATAAAATTTTACACAGGCCTGTCTTGTTCTCGAATGGCATTGCTGATAAACCAGTGCAAAAAAGTGCAATACAGTATATTAAAAGAGAACAAAGACTAACAATAAATAGTTGACCTACTTATTGATCAATCAAACGAGTAGACTGACCCTGATTTGATCGAACTTGGAAAAAGCCGACCTTAGTAGATTTCTTTTGATGATTAAAAAAGCCTTTTACTCTCCCTAAAGATTACTTTCTAGTCCCTTCCTTCCTATTCGCGCTAACTGAAAATTATCGGAGCAGCCCTGGTCATATTGGTTATTTCGGAGATTTTGTTTTCCTTTATTCTTTATGATCTACAAAGGCGGTAGAAGAACATTATAAATGATAAGGTAGGAATCGGAATAGCGAGGAACATCATCATCTAAATTAGTTATTAAGGCCATTCTCTGGCAAGGAGGAATGACTCGACAGCCACTATCCTAATTAGGCAGGAGATTTAGAATATCGAGGCTATTCTTCGGCAAAACCATCCCAAACTATACGACAGGACTTCAAAACTTTTTGGGAATATGTAATAACTCAAAAACTTGGTTTCGAGTGGTTCTACTGCGCCCACTTTTCTAAAAGACTTTCAAAATATTTAACAGAAAATCCTTAATATTGTGTCTGAACTGGATGAATTAGTGGAGAAAAATTTATAAAGTGAAAGAGTGCTAACTTTTACATCTGTTACATCGACTGTGAATGCTTTTTTTATTATCGAGATTTTGTTTCTTGCAATTTACTTCAAAGTAGTTTTAATAGATGTGTTATGGAATTCAAAAGATCGGGAAGAGAAAACGTTCACCGTCAAAGAGATTATGACCGATAGCAAAGTAATAAAAGAAAAGAAAATGCATTCTCAAAAGATGTTATTTTTAGAAAAAAGCAAAACAAGTTTAGCTAAAAAAGCAATGGGGTTAAGAGGAAACTGTGAGGGAAAGTGAAGTTTGCAATTGTTTTGATATCGTAAGCCTGTTACTGGTGCACCTTCCATTCAACTTACTTTTTTAATGTTATAATAATAATAATTTTCATTTTGTCACTGGGAAGAAAATGTCTGAAAACCTGCTTGACATTGTCAAAAAATGCAGCAAAGAGTCGAAGAATAAAATATCATTGTTTCTAGGCGATCTTTTCTAGAACGAAAAAAATATCGAAGAAGAGTCTACTCAAGACTGTCTCCACCTGGAATAAGTTTTTAATGAAATTACAAGCAAATTTACTACAGAAAGAGCTCGCTAAGCAAGTAAAAATTAGAGGTCTTTTAAGCTTTTGAATGCTAATCAGTACAATTACGGAGAGTTAGTAACGACCATATTACTCAGAAATTCCGAAGTGTATTCAAAATTATGAACAAAATTGCAAAATTCAAATAACTAGGTTTAGACTAAATATTTTGCGACTTAGGATCGGGTAGTGGTAAAGTTCTTTTTGCTGCTAGTCTTTGCTATTCCTTCCGAAAATGTATATCTCAGCTTTATAAAGGCATCGGAATAGAGCTTTTATAATCTCTTCACAGTTTTTCTTTGTAACTTAAAAGTAAAATCGAAGAAAATCGAAACTTTATTGAGAATTCCGTCTGGTAAAAAAGTGATATCGACTATAAGATGCCAGAGATAGAAATTCTCAATTAGGATTTCAAAAATGTAAGATTTCTCAGACTTTAGTTTGATTGGAGTGATGCAACGATAACTTTTATCAGTAGCACCTGTTATTCTTCGTAACTGATGAACGAAGTTGCTAAACAGAGCAATAAGATGAAAAAAGGGTCAATTTTTGTCACCTTAACCAGAATATTAGACTCCTCCGAGCACAATTGGAAAGTTCTTGAGAAATTTGAGGGATAAACTTCTTGGGGAGCGACTACTTTTTACATTCAAACCAAAATTTGCTGAGCTTCCTGTTGATCAGCGTGTAGTCTATTTCCTAACGTTTTTAACTTGAAGAAAAAATCTGTAAAATTCTAAAAAGCGTATAAATTCTCCATCATTAATTTTTTATTAAAAGAAATAACTTTTCACTGATGAAAGGAAAAGTAAAATTTATAAGCGGAGAACGCGAATTATACGATAATTATAAACTAGGCCACATAATTGGGACGGGAAACAGCGTGGTTTTCTAGGCAGTTTCTAAAAATGGTGATGTGGATTGCGTGAAGTAAATAATTCTTTCTGACAATCAAAATTAATTCATTTTCAGGAAGGAAGTGGAGTTACTTGCCAAGTTGAAGTAGAACTAGCATCCCAATATCATAAAGTGTCGAGGCAGCTATTGCCTGCAGGAACCCAAAGGTCAGTTCGGAGTTACAAAAAAAGGTTACATCCAGATGGAAAAAGCAATTACCAACCTACAAACCTTTATAAAACACAGGGAAAACAAGTATTTTTAAGAACAATAAGTTATCAGCTTTCTCAGAAATATGCTCTATGTGTTTGCCCATTTGCAAACACTGGAAATTGCTCATAGAGATATCAAACCATCCAACCTTTTAGTATGTTCGTAAGACCCGCTGCTAATCAAAGTCTGTGATGTGGGAGCAGGAACTGCCGTCGGTTATGCTGACATTACTAAAGATAGGACAGTTATCGGCACCCCTCTTTATCTTTCCCCTGAACTTCATAGAGCCTATCAGGATAAATTGGGAAATGTAAAGAACAATCCTTACAAGAGTGATATGTACTCACTGGGATTAGTGTTTCTTGAATTTTGCCTATTACGCAGATATGAAGGGAGGTTCTAATCGTAGAATACAAAGCTCGAGGAAGTGATTCAAAGAATTAAAAGCCTATATCCTAACATCATTGGACTGGGAAAAACACTGAGAAAAATGTTAGCTTATAATGTTTCTGATCGGTTTGATTTCATCGAAATGGAGAAGTTCATCGATGAGAATGAATATATCCGTAGCGTAGTTGTGATCTTATGTAGAAAATAAACTCAAACGTGAAGCTAGGCCCGTAACTGTCTAAAATGATGAGTTCAAGCAGTGAAGTTACTTTAGAGGGAATTGACAAACTCTCTGAAATCCAAAACATAATCAGCACAGGATCAAGGATATACACCCTATCAGTTGACATTTCCAATAATGTCATGCCCCTGCAATAGCGTGAAAGGGAGTTGTTCGAAGAACTTAAAAAAATAAGATACCTTTAGCTATAATAACTCAGTCTCACAATTTAATTGTGTGGGATCGGAGATAAGTAAGCCAAAATGATCGCAGAAGGCGTCTAAAAAAATAAGTCTCTGCGTCAACTCAAACTTAACCTATGGAAGTAACCATCCCTTTATTCAGCAACAATATTACTAACTAGGGGTTCAAAAATATTCTGTCCTCCATCAAAACATCTCTCAAGTATCTCAATACAGTCTCGATTAATGTCCCTAACAATCAAATACACGTAGACAAAACTTTTGCGGGGTTTTTTGATTTTTCAGACGGCAAAGATTTGATCGATTTATCAATCGATTTGAGTTTCAACAGCATCGAGTACGATAACATGCAGATAATCACTTCTGATTTGGCAAAATGTAACTCGCTACGAGTTTTGTCACTCCAATTATAAAGGGTGAAAACGAATCAGGCTCACTTCAAAAAAGCAATAAAATAATTTTAAAAGTTGTAAAATGTATAGGAACTTAAGATCAACTCTTCTTGCAATAGTATTCGAGAAGAGGGTATGTTTGCGTTGGCTGATCTTTGTGCCAGCGTATAAAATCTTTCAATATACACACTTATCATTAGGAATTCGTAGATTACTGACAAAGGCTTTACTGAATTCATGAAGACAATTGTCAAATAAAGCAAGCACATTCAAGAATTGAAGCTTAACTTTCTCAGCAATTAGATCACCGAAAAAGGAACAAAAAACATTTTAGAGTGCTTTCAAAGATTTTAGATGCTATAAAGTCTTGATTTGAATCTCTCACATAACAAACTTGAAGACTCTGGCGTCAAATATATGAGTAAAGCCATTTTGGAAATCAAGAGTCTCAGAAAATTGAGACTCGCCTTCGACTGGTGTTCGGTGACAGAGAAAGGTTGTTTATACGTGGGGAGAATGATTTCGGAGTTGCCGGAACTTCGGGACTTATAAATTAGTCTGAAACATAACCAGATAACCCACCAAGGAGTCTAGTACGTATCTGCCGGACTTTTGAAGGCGAAAAAATTAAGAAAACTTCGGATAGTCCTAGAAGGAACAGGCGTGGGTGACTACGCAGCGAATTATCTTGCCAGGTGTCTGTTGAAATGCAAAAAACTATCTTCAGTCGATCTTAACCTATAAAGCTGCAATCTCAGCGAAGAAACTATGTCCAATATTCTCACAATTGTGAGGTAATACTCCCACAAAACCGACTAAATCACTATTCACATGCGCAAAAATAGATCAGTCAATCTATAGCTCTACGAGAAGATAAAGAAGGAACTTAACGATAGCAGGATAGCCATCAGGATCGACAACCCTCAGGACCCGAGCAGTCCAGGAATCAAACTGCAGGGGAAGTGATACCAAGTAATAATTGCGTATTGCATTCCGACTATCCTTTTATAATTCATCGATCAATAATAATTGCATATGTATTCCGACTATCCTTTCATAATTCACCGATCAATAATAATCACTGTTAATTGAAATATCTGTGCTTTAAGGCGTCTTTTGCAGATATCCTGCTCGTTGGATTGTATTTTAACATCATCTAAATTACTCTATACATACTTAGAGCAACTACAATCCTGCCTAGTTCAAATCAAGGTTTTGAATGACTTCTTGTAATGGCTTGCAATCGTATTTCCCATATGACTCCTAATACCCTTTAAGCTTGCTTATTCCCGGCCATGTCGACTCCGTAGGTGTTCCTAGTATTCTGAATATTCGATTTATTTGATCTCTTTCGCTCTCTCCCTGAAATAAAGCCTTCCCAGTCACCAGCTAGGCGAATATACACCCGATGGCCCAAATGTCAATTTGAGTCGAATATTCAATAGCCCCCAAGAGAATCTCAGGAGCTCTGTACCAAAGTGTAACTACCTCCTGAGAATATGGTCTTATAGGTATCGAAAATGTCCTTGCTAATCCGAAATCGGCAAGTTTGAGGCAACCTGAATCATTCAAAAAAATTTACCTTCATTATCGACGAGAATATTGGCGGGTTTAATGTCTCTGTGAATTATGTGCTTAAAATGACATTATGCAATTCCTGATAAAAGTTGACTCATGAACCTTTTAACTTCAAACGAGTTTAGTTTATCATTTTTTTCCCTCTTTTTTTCCAAAAATCGTTTTAAATCTTGGTGTATGTACTCAAACACTAAATACATACTTTTCTGATCTGTCGTCACATCTTTGAGTCTGAATTAACTATTGAATACTGAACAATACAAGGATGGTTTTCGAGTTCCCTCAGAAGAGATATTTAGCGTATGCATGTGCTGGATAAGCCATGATTTTCAGGTTCCATGTTTGTTCTTTTGATTGCTACCCATTACTGGCTCTTTTTGTCAAAAGCCTTATAAACTTCACCGTATGCGCCAC
>JAOWAT010280622.1:0-18426 GCA_028571025.1 Longipedia americana
CTCGACATAATACGGGCGCGATATATTATTCAAATTCAAAATCATTCTTTTTTTAGTGTTTATTCTCGATTATTTTTCCCTGCTTACACGACGCAACCCTCATGCACCGCTCCAAATGTGTGTGAAAACACCAACTTAAGTTCGAAAGATTTCTAAAAAATTGAAAATATCCCGATAAGAGAGGTGGATCTCAATGACCATTTTATTAAATCTGATAAGGAAAAATTTAGAATAATCCCGTTAATTTCTTAATTCATTAAAAAAAACTTTCATATCGGTAATGCAAGACTACACGATGGTCAACAAACTGGGACAAGGGGCTTTCTCAACAGTCTGCAAAGTTAAGCGTAAATAGGACGGTTTGTAATACGCTATGAAAAAAATACGTATAATGAGTCTTCAAGAAAAGTAGATCTCAAATTGTCTCAATGAAGTTCGTATACTCGCCAGTATATAAAATCCCTATATTGTTGCCTACAAAGATTCTTTCTTTGATGAAGTTACAAACACTTTTTGTATTGTCACATAACTTCTTTCCGGGGGAGACCTCCTCAAAATGATCCAATAAAGCAAAAGCCAGAAAAAATTGATTCCAGAATCAACAGTTTGGAGAATTGCTATTCAAATTCTCACTGCCCTCCAATCACTCCACAAATCATCTATTTTTCACAGGGACATCAAACCAGCAAATATTTTCTTGACCAATTCCAAAACGGCCAAACTCGGAGACATGAATGTTTCCATAGTTTCGACAACTGGTTTGGCGAAAACGCAAACAGGGACTCCATACTACGCAAGTCCAGAAGTATGGAATGAAAAGCCGTACGGGTCCAAATGCGATATTTGGTCTTTAGGTTGTGTGCTCTATGAAACAACCGCTCAAAGACCACCTTTCGCAGGAAATGATATGAGAAGTCTTAAAAAATCAGTTTTGGCAGGGTCCTACAAGAAAATTCCCAACCCCTATTCGGTAGAACTGACTGATTTGATTGAAAATTGCCTTAAAATTGATCCCAAGGAGAGACTTACTGCCGATTAGCTTCTAAAACTGGACTCGGTCAAGAAAAGAATCGATTTTGTTGAACAGAAGGAAACGAATATCGCTAATGATGGTAAGCTTTTGGAAAGGATCCAGGCTCCAAAGAAATACAACTTCAGAATTGTCAAAGACCGACTTCCGAAGAACAAGTTTCACTCGTTGGACAAGCATTGTGTAACTGAGAGGTAAAAGTAAAACTTGGATAATTTCCCACAAAGCCAAATCATGAAAAAATCCTCGAGCGGAGTCAGAAGAAAGCTTTCTCCGGTGAGAAGGGGAAATTCCAGGCATGCTGGGGAAAAAACCCAACTTCCTCAAATTCCGAGAACCAAACCTATCAGAGCTTGAAAAGATGGATCCAATTAACAATTAGTGATTAGATATTTTTTTCGCATTTCTTTTGTAGCTTTAAAATTGTCATGAACTATAATGCAAATCACTTAAATATGAGATGTAAATGTTTGAATGATTTAATCATAATCACTAGATAGAAAAGCCTCAGAATAACAGTAAAGAGTAAAAGCAGCGATAACTATTCAAAAGTGGTTTAGAGGGAGTGTGTCCCGCTTCCAGACCCACAAACTGGCCAAACAGATACACCACCGCAGAAAAGTTATTCAATAGTTAATGTAAACATAGGAGAGCTACATCTGCGACCTCGGACTAATTATAAGCGATTTCAAAATGAAATTGCTGGCAAGCAAAATCATAAAAACAGATCAGATCCGGATTATCTTCAGCAATATCGACTAAATACGGAAACTCAATGAACAGTTTTTCGTAGGATTATCAAATAACTACCAAGGGAGCAATTCCCAATATTATAAGGAAATCTTTAAAGATACATACAAACATATTTCCTACTTTAAACTGTACTTCGAGTATTTCAATAATTTTCCTACCGCGAATTCTCTAGTTTCTGAATTGAGAAAAACCAATTAGCTGTTCGACTAATTTTTAGAAAAAATGCTCGGAAATAAAAAATATAGGGGTTTGAGGTTTGAAGATTTCATGATTAAGCCAGTTCAAAGACTTCCGAAATACGTGATTCTTCTCAAATAACTGAAAAAAAGAACGCCTCTAACCCATCCAGACTACAAAAACATAGTTCAGCTTCTCGGCTCTTTCTAAGAAGTGAATAACAGCAACAACCAGAAAATGAATAAAGTGATCAACAACTACAAACTATCTTAGATATAGAGCACATTGTAAATACAGGACCTGACCTAGCCTGGCATCGACTATATTGGAGAGTAGCCAGTCACCCTTCTGACAATTTAGCACAGGACTGTAGATTCGATAATGTATCTACTAAACAACCAGATAATTTTGAAAAGAGAGCGAGGTGGGTGTTCATCTCTGCTCGTGAGATTGATAATTTGTCATGGGACCTCTCTAATTGAGGACTAGGATGGTCTTTACTTTAAGAACACCTTAACAGTTTAAAATGGCGAAGGGGATTCCTTTACCTTGGTGTGTGGGACGTTGGAGGAGAAAAAACATCTGTTCGACAAGCTTTCTGTTATTATATTTTCAGCTCAAAAAAACTGTCTTGACAAGGCGTTAGTGATGTTTAAAAATAACAAAACATCTTAGTCTTTTTTGAAAAAGCTGGCGCTTATTGACTTAATTCCGGACGTTACAATATTGGGGACTGCTTAGAGATAGGCTACTTTGTTCAAATACACTATTTACATCATAGAAATCAAAATCAAAATGGTCAGACAAAAGATCTTTCTTAGGTACAGCGAACTTGTAGAAATTCAGGAACTGTTCGAATCCTAGTTTCCCGATGTATAAATCAAGCAAAGTTTGCTTGTGAGCACATGGTTTCTCAACCACAAGCCGAAAACTATTGAACAGAGAAAAATGAATATCAAAAAATTTCTGAAATAAATTTTGTCGAAAGCAGAGACTATAGAGAAAGGGCAGATTATACTTTTAAAACTAGGACTGCCGTTGGACTTTTACTAATTGCCCAGAAAGCTCCAAAAGAGTGATTAGCATCATCTCCACCGCAGCACACATAACAGTATGAGTCAAAGGAATAATCCCAAAAAATCAGCAGGAAAAAGTCATCGAGGCAGTATTTGGAAAGATCTTGACGATGATGACGATGGCAAAAGCAAAGTTAGTAGTCGGGAGGACTTGTCCATCCTTCCACTGAATTTGAACGATTTACTGAGGGCAAATTAAAATCTATTAGGACACTTTTCCCGACTTTCTGAAATAGTTGATCTTGACGAATGCCGGGAGATCTAAGAAATATAGATTGAGGTTTGTGCAAATCTTGTAGAGATTTGGGACAATCAGTAGTTTAGAATGAACTTTAAAGTGAAAAGTTTTAAAAGAGTCGCGTTTTTGATAGACCTTGTGGCAAAAGAGCTTGATCTCTATTACTACAAAGACTTCCGTCTGTTTCTGTAACGGAATAATAGTGAAAGGGTACTGGACGATGATGAGTTGCTTTCTAAGATAAGGTGTTAGAAATTGGAGGGAAACTACAGACTGGTCTTTAAAAAAATGATCTTTGTTGACCATGATATGTAGATAAAGGAGATAATTCGAGACCAAATGAGACTGAAGCTAATTTCGAGTCAGATAATCTCTGATATCTCTAAGAGAAAATACGTTTTATCATACGAAAAATATCTCCTCATTGCTGTTCTTGTGGGAATTATCATCGAATAGAACATGTCGGCTAACAAATTTAGAAAGTCCAAAGGCAAGTATTTTAGTTTACAGTTAATTATGCCGAAATGCAAAGACATTATTCTCCCGAAATTTTCCTGCATTGAAAACAAGTAGGAGTGGGACAATGACTATCTCGACCTTTACGCGAAAATCAAAAACAAAATAATAGAAGTATGCGAGGAAAATATAACCCATATCAGAAGGTCTTCCCTGGTTACCTAGGATACATTATGCGATGTGTCAACACTTGCCTACTTCGCAATCATTCAGTAGATATAATTCCATCACCTCTATGGTTTCTACCCCTTCGTGGTTCAGGCCGAGAAATAGTTCCATAAAAAGCTGATGAAGGAAAAGAAGGTGCCGTAGTAAAATCGAAATGTTTGGCTGGCGATCAACCAAAAATAGATATTAATCCTCTCTTTGTGTTCCAGCATAGTGTACTACTCCTACTAGCACTGCTAAATATCAAGGATCTAAACCTACCCCACTTCGATAACAATGACACTGCGTAATGGGAAGTAGTTTTAATTCAGGACGACATCCTCATTCCTGATCCGGTAGCTACATACATACTACAAAAACTACCAGGGAGTTGTTAACAGGGTGATAAAGGATCCTAATTTTTGTGAGTCCATTTTGAATGAGGCGAAAAGTGAGGACTAGGACGGGGAACTTGTGAGGGAGAAAGTTGTGGAGGAAAAGTATACTAAGTTTAAAAAGTCTTTGAAAGAATGATTTATATGGGTTATTTTTTAGCAAAATTTGTTTTTGTTCTGTTTTTGGTTGTTTATCAGAAATAATTTGATGTACGAAGGACATATCAGGATATTTTGATTTACGACTATTTAATGGTGGTGCTGATTCTCTGAATGAGATGGAACAGGTAATTCGAGCTCGAAATCTGGGACCACTTTTTCAGTTCGGTGTAGAAGCTTTCCAAGCCAGCCGTAAACTGATCTGTCATATCCTCGAGATTGTACTAATGGTTTTCAATAATATCTTCCCTTTACAGACTACTGTTAAGATTGAATGTTACTCACTGAAAAAATTCATGAAATTGCGGCAGTGTCTCATGATTTACTGGAGGTTCTTCTGGATTTTGGGAACGTTGAAAAAACACATCGTTCCTATCGATTTTACATACTTGTTTATCATTGCCCGCAAATCTTAGAAATCATCCACCTTCTCAACCGCCAATTTAAGTTTGAGCCAAGTTGTTTAAATCACGTCAGACTGGAAGTAGTTCCAAAGCTGGTTGAGAACCAAGCATAGTTGCCATCTGAACACGGATATTTTCCTTTCGAATCTCCGAATGAATGTCTATTAGTTGTTCTTCAGTCTTCGGGGAATTTTTATCCACAGACTTTAAAGCTATAGTTGCATTTTTCTTATAGGTAGAAGAAACTTATGTATTCTCAGCAAGTTATCGAGTAGATCGGATGTGAGGATGAGATTGTTTGGCCATGAGACCTTATAGTTTAGACATAAGTCACCCCAGTTATTTCCGGGGCTGTTTGGGGTTTTGCAAACCATCTCCCAGTTTTCTAGTTCGACCACTAGGTTGGACTCGGCCAATTCCGGAATGAATCCTATGTTAGCCCTTCCCATTTCCAAGTTAACGTATTTGGACAGGGAGATTGCAGTTTTGGAGGATGACGTGTCTTTATAGCCTTCTTTCTTAACCTCGACGGTTAGCATTTCGTTGGAGTATTTGATGTGTATCTGTTGTGATTTTTAATCTGCGAAATTGATACTTTTTTTTGACAGGAAGGAGATTTATCCATGGAGTTCTTATTTGTACGCTTTCTTCATTGAAAGTACCTGGACAAACGATCTTACCTAATTTAAAATTTCGTTTTATTCCACGAGGAATCTGATGCAAATGTATTCCATGATTTCCTGCAGGTTTATTGGAGCATCATGAACTTTGGAAGCCAGATCTTTAGAGTTGTTGTGGATGACTAGGTTTAAGACTGATTTCTTAATTTTGTTGGGGTTTTTGTTGTCGATTGTTTTTTTCTGAGGGGCTCTTCGGAAAGAAAAGCCGAAGATCATGTTGAAGTCAGCTTATACTAGCTGTTTGTTTTTTTGCCATAGTGCCCCTATTCCATTGAACCTGATGTGCTTCCCGTCTATAAGGTGCAGGTTTCCCACCAGACAGAGAGTGCTGATGTGTTTGAACCCGAGGTACACGAAGCCCATTTGTTTCAGCTCGAATGACAGCTTCTTGGCGTCCTAAAAACTATCGAGTCTCATGAAAGTATTTTGTAGGCATTTTTAGTTGATCTTTTTCTGAGCCTTTTCTTTGGATACGATAATTTCTATGCCTTTGCACTCCTACAAAAACAAATGGTAGAAATCTCCCTTCCGAAACAGGTAATATCCGTTTATTTTCTACAACTCCTTCATTAGTTTCTATTGCCCCATTATTATCTCTATCATTTCCTGAGCTACTGAGTGTCGTAAGGATTATATTACTGCCTCAAAATGTGTCGGAGTAAACTGTGAAGATTACAGTTCTTTAACTTTTTCTTGAAGATCCTTTCTCGGAAGGCCAGACCCTTTTTCCAAACTTCTTAGCAATTTGACTCCCTTTCCAATAAAGAGAATTTTCTCGGCTGTCTCTGCCTCTACCAAACATCGCGGCACCATTGATATCTCGAGAGTATAGCTATCCCAGTCGGTAATCTAAATGTGAGTTCTATTGGGCAGTTTTGATGACTTTTGGTTTTCAGAAGTTACCTTATGCACAAAAAACTACCCACCAACGTCAATTATCTTTCCATAAAGAATCCACGCCGAAATCTGGTTCAAAAATACCTTTCGACATTAGTTCATGATTTTCTTCAGCCATGCCTGGACAATGATATTATTTGCATGAATTGCCTCTTAGATGATGTCAGCCACTACTCCCCCTCTTTTTGACTTTATTTTGGAGCTAACTTATAAAAGCACAGAAAACAACGAGTTGTATTCGTTGAGCTAGCCCCGAATATTAGAAATTGTGAAATATTTGCTTCTAAGAAATTCTTTCTAGATTTTTACGATTTTTTATGAGTACTCTTCCAAACATCCTCTAACTCCAGCCGCAAATGCTTTCCTATACACACTTGACTCTTATCCGAGAGTCTGTTGGTCGAGATAGACCATTTATTTCGACACAAAGTTTTGCAGTCTTTTATAATGATGTCCAGTTTTGGCAATTTCCTCAACTAAACTAACTTCTGCGTTATTTAGCAGACTATGAGAAGGATCTACTCCGAATCGCTAGCCGTTTTATGATTCTTTTATCAAGCTACCAGTTTTCCCCAGGAGACACAAAAGCAACTCATGAAGCATTGCTAAGAATTTGAATTTTGATTGTTTGTTTTAATTTAATGGTTGATTATAATTTTCGATAGGAAAACAATTTCTAAGAAAAAACAGGAGGAGTTGCTACAAACTGATCAGAACTATCCTTTATCCAGAACCTTTTTGAAAATTGCGATAAATTACCCTTGCAGTTGTTCGGCAAGGCTGCTGGTCTGACATTAAACATAAGTTTACTTAATCTTTCTTAGAGATGAGGTGTTTGAGTCGATGGCTTTGATAGACTTCCATGTACTGCTAGATTAGCTGGTCAAACCTTCTCAATCTTTCCTACCTTGCCAGATCCACTCCTTTATCAGATCCAAAGACTTTTAGTCTTATCATATCGTCTTTGAACAACCCTACTATCTGGAGCATATAGGATAGCCCAGCCTTAATGAGGGTTACGTGCTTACTTTTTATCATTTCTTTTGCCTTCTCAGCAACTACGATTCCGAACTCCAGACTAATCTGAACTTTTCCAGACTTTAGTATCTGTCCCAACACATCAGAAGCTGCATAGATGTCTGCATTCTTTAAATGTATCATAACCTGTCTAACATTCCCTTTTCCCCAACAATCTAGCATTGCCTGTATGGCCTTTGCCCTTGCCCCCATGACTTTCAAAAATTTGGTGTGCTAATCCTGCATCAGTTAATTCAACTCTATAGTTTAGTTTTTCTTTTTGCTGAACTATTCGGACACTTTTTTCACATTAGATAGAACATCGTTGATTTAGCCATGAACCCCTGATAGCTATCTTGCTAAGGACTAGTTCCTCTTATTGACGATATTTTTTGCCTTGTCATTTGTTAGCTGGGTGTATGGGTCTTTGTAAAAAATAGGCTATTTTGGGATGGAAGATGGACGGTTTTGTTTCGGAGGGTCTCTCTAAACTTGTATTGAATGGTTGGAAAAGCTGTACGGACCTTTGAAGTTGATGTCGGATAGGAAACACTGATGGTATGACAGAGTACCACCACTGTAGGCCAATTGCTGCACTTTATCCTCGACAACCATATGTAGAATGCCTTTTGAAGAAGTTTCGACATTGTCTGTGAGATAGATATCATCAGAAATATTCCAGGCTTTAAGAATATCGGTTCCTCCCGTAAATAAGACATCATCCTTGTAGAAGCAAACCGAAGAAATCGGCATAGAGTCATTTTTGGTGTTTCCTAGCAGTTTAAAAGGTGCGTTTGCATCATAGATGCGGGCTACTCTGTCCATACATCCAGCAGCGATAATACCAGAAGATTGGTAATCGATGCTTAAGACTGGAGATCCGATGTCATATTGGTACAGCGTTTTACAGGTTCTCATATCCCAACTTTGAAGAATCCCGTCTTAGCCACCGGAAATTATGAGTTTAGAGTCTGAGCTAGTGCATAGGGATGACACTTTCATTTTGTGTCCTTTGATCAGATGGAGACAGTTTTTAGACCTCAAGTCCCACACCTTTACATTCGTATCAAAAGACCCACTCACAACCATTGTCTAGTTCCTTTTGTCGGCGTAAAAGGAGCAAATTTATACTGTGTGACCTTTCAAACAGTAAGATACTTTGTTTATTCAAACAAACTTACTTTTCAAAGTATTGAGATCCCAGACATTGATCGATCCTCGATTGGATCCAACGACAACTTGCTAATCAGATTGTTTAAATGTGAGAGCTGTGATAGCGGACACATTAGAAGTTTGTGAGTTAAGAACGGTGATGGGTTTAATTGTGGCAGTATTGTAAAGGAGTAAGTTATTCTAGTCGTCACCGACGGCGAAATTACTTCTAAGTCTTTATGCGAATTTACCGCAAAGTACCTTTTTCCCCATAGTTTGATAATCATCTGCATGTTTATTATATATCGTTACGTTATCGGTGGTTTCTTTTCTTCATTTTGTGTAAAAATATTATAAAAATTAGCAAATTGGATGTAATTTTTCTCCCGAAAAATCGCAGTTATTACGTAGGTACCTGTTTTATCGGCGATGAACGAATGAAAATGTGAGAAAATTGAGAATATATTCATTTTTGGTATCACCCTTTGAAAAAATGGTACTTTTTCAACACCTCTTCCTTTTCGTCTTCCATTTCGCTAATTTTTGTGTAAAAAATGCATGCTGATTGAATTAACTGCTCTTTCATGTTTGCGTACTTTTCCTCGATTTGTAAAGATTCAGGTGTGCTCAATTTTACCTGAACTCCTCTGGTTATCCTGGGATTGAAAGAACTGGCACCGGAATGCACAATATCCATCTCCCGTCCAAATAGTGGATGGTCAATTAGAAAATTTTATTTTTCTAATCTTTCTGTTTGGAGATTTTCTCCTTCAGTTTAAGAATCTCCGTCTGCATAACTTCGGAATACCTTGGAAGACTTCAAAACCATTTATTTTTGACTGGTTGGAGTGTTTGCTATTACTTTCGAAGAAAAGTTGTTCGTTATGGTTTACGCCGCGGAGATTTTTATATCATCGGCTTACATGGTTTCATCGTGTTTATTGACTATTTTTGCCATCGAGGACAGTTTGTGTATTCTGCTAATCCGACTCTATGCCAAAGATTTTTGTCCACTTGGTTATCGAGTCGGTTGGTCAAAGATGCCTGATCTTTTGACAGCACCATTTTTCTGAGGGAGAGGAGTGATTATTTTGGGTTGAAAAGGCTTCAGCTAGGAAGGATCTATGCGCTTCATCGATCCACAATTTGACTTAGAGCCAACGGACCTCCACATTAACTGTCTTCTTATACTTTCTATTTATTTCTAAATCAAAGCAGCCTTATCCAAACTATGCAATTTCATGCAATTTCGCAAATATTATGAACAAAAAAGAATAAGAAAGGTATCAATAGTTCCAAAAAGTTTCCTTCTCCAGTTCAGGAACTGCTGAAGTGGTTTACCAAGGAACCAAAATGGATTAAACTGTTTAAGGTATTTTTCTTTGCTTTTTTATAATTCTTCTGTGCAACTTTTAACAATTATCATTGTCTTTTTGTGGGAGGTAGGAATTTTTCATTTCGCTATATCGGTGAGAAACGTTTAATTCCTTTTTCTCTGAGTTAGTAGCAAATTTCTTACGAGTCACGCGATTCTGGCTCCTCTAAGGGTTCTGAGGTTTTTAATAACTGGTACTGCCATCTCTGGAACTTCTGTCAATTTTAGGAAGGACAATTCTTTTCCTGTGCCTACCGGGATTATTAGATATGTGAATAGGAGTAGACATGTTGATTTATCCATCTCTAAGATTACATCTATCACTTGATGAGTTGATTTTGTTGTGTTTTACAGTATTTTGTCTTATGGTATTCACATTACCCATGCTTCCTTGCCGATGTTACTTTGATTTGGACTGCTATGTCCGAATTCTTTTCATTACATTTTTCATAAGGAATCTAAAGCTTTAGGAGTATCCTTCTTCATGATTGAATGAGATTAGTTTGTCAGGTCTAAAATTGTCATTCATTATTTTTATTACATAAACGTCTTTAAATTACAGAAAAAATGTCCGAACAAACTACGAATGGGGGGACATTGAATAACATTCTTTCAGGACTCGTTAGCAAGTGCCAAAATTTAATCTCCCTACTGTTTGACACCGAGCTGTTCGAGATTGTTTTCACGAAGTTTGTTTTGCAAATCTTGCAGTCTGTAGTAGCTCCCTTGTGCGGTGATAACTTTGGTGCAGGACAGAACCAGATAGCATTGGAGACAGACTTTGATAGTGTTTGCTAAATTAGATAGGGTGTAAATTTTACATAGTTTCGCGTTTTAGATGGTGGAGAAGAGGATATCGACGAAGGTTCTGAAATCACTTGCGTAGAATAGAAAATTCTATGCATTCGGAACGGTGTATAGCTTCTGAACTGCCTTAATCCAGTAGCATTTTCTGTCTGCCTGATATTCTAGATTGAGACGGGGGTATTTTACCTTGGTTGATCATGTGCAGCCAATACTACATGAATAAGTAGGGTTTGTTTGCCCATTCGATCAGTTTCTTGTTTTATAGTAATATTTCGACCAGCACTTCCACAAGAACTTCTAACATCTAAAAAACGCATAAATTCTATTTGTTACTTCTCCTTTTAAGAGGATTATCTTGTTTACCAAGCTTTTAAATAGCTCTGTGCTTTGCGGAATTGTTTGACTCCCTTTTATTAGGTATAACACTTCGATTAGCTAGACTGGACCGTCCACATTTGTTTCTAGGGAATTTATATACTCTGCGAAATTGTCGAGACTTTTCACTGGAATGTTCCAACTCACGTCCTATCTTTTGTAGGAACTCGCCACGATTCTTCATAACTCCTTCATTTACTTTATGACTGAAATCCCCTCTTAGACATCATGCCTGTCTTTCTTTTCTAATATTGTTTGGAACAGCTCTATCAGTCCAATAACCTATTCTTTCGATAGGGATTAAGCATGCCATTTTGCATCAGTTTCATTTTGCATAATTTACACAGCTAGCTTTCTAAATAGACCAACCGATGACTACTCTCCTTCCATTTTGATCTATCTGACTTTTTTATTATAATTTTAATGGATAGTTAATTAACAAAACAATGAAATCAATGTCTGAACTCCAAGTAGCATCAAATAAAGTCGTTGGGAGGCGATCTCTTGACTGGAGATATAAAATTATCGATGTTTCGCAAAATGCTGGAAGAGTGAAGTTGATCATCGAATGGATTCAGCACTTTCATGCTTCTGACAGGAGTCAGAATGTTCTATTGGAAATGATTGTCGATTTCTCTTGAGGGCTCTTAGTACATGATCAGGTCTTGATGACTCATGTTGACTTCCTCCTTCTTGATGCTCATCAGAGACTTTAAGCTTTTCGAATTACATCGGAAGGATTATCCTGATTCTTCTTAGTGCTCAATTTTTTTCTGAAGTTTTTGTCTGAATAGTTCAAATTCGATCAAAACAGTCATTAGCTCTCTATCTACTTCACCAACTTTGGATTGTTCTTTTTGTGAGTTATCCTAGTGAATTTACACTACTTAGTAAAGAAGTTTCCAAAGTATCGGTTATCGCTGGTTTTTTTCCATCGTATCGAAAATTTTGGCATCACAGAACTTTTTGATTACTTTGTTAAAATTCTCTTGAAGTGCGGGAATTTTATACCTAATTTTGCAGTTCCAGTGGTTCTTGATACCATTGTCGGTTCTACTTGGCAAAAACTGTAATGCTCTAGACCAGCTTTTTCCAAACAGCTTTACACACAGGAAAAGGATCCACTCCTAATTGTTGGTCCATGGCTATTTGCTCAGACCTTCTCTCAGATGGTTGTACCATCTCTCCCTGCATTGTTTTCCAGTTCTTCTTTAGATTTTGTCGGCAATTTTAGCCCAACATTTAGGTCCAAACTTCTGAATCTGGTTTTTCAGAATTTGATCTTCCTACTGGAGCCATGGACGTTTGATGTGTTTGGCGCTGACCTTGTCCTATTTATCAAGAATCATGATTAGATCATTCTAATCGTGATATTGTGGAAGCTTTTTGGCAGTATGGTTGCTTTCTTCAAATATATCGTCTTACGGCTACCTCTTTATCATTTTTGAATTACGGTTTGTATTTTTAATATTAGTTCATTCGAGTGTTGCCAACTTATACCATCCAAATAATATCAAAGTTATAAAATTGGTATACGAGATCTCAGACATGACCTTATTAAATCAGTTGAATCCTTTGACATATTGGTCCCACTGCTCTTTCGATTTCTTGTTCTACTCATTAATCTTTAGATTTTCCTCCTACACCCACTCTTTGAGTACTTTACTCAAATTTGGGTGGTGTTCCAAGACGTGACCTTCAACATCTCTGTAGAAATATCCGTCAAAAAATTATCCGTCGTCAAGATGCTTATTTCTTCCCTACTTTTAGATCTGTTTCTTCTATTCTTACGATAGGGATTGAACGGTCCTTAGTTGTCTCGCATTTTCACTCAAAATTTTCTATATCAAAATGCAAAATTACTTTGTATGAAATACTCTAAAGGAACTTTTTCATTTCCAATTCGTCGTAATTCTTTGAAACTACGAAAACTCCCAAAGTTCCGACGGTCTCCCTCGGTTTGATCTTCTCTTTATAAGACTGATTAGCCCATGCAACCTGAGCGATCCCTTAATCTTCGTTTACCCTCAGATTTGCCTTAACGGACAGCACTCTCATGGCCTTCTGTTTCCTTTTTAATAAAGTGATTGACTCTTCGAGAGAGTACAAACCCATCATCAGCTCATCTTTAGAATTCTCGGCTTATTATCTTTTACCCTTCAACTCTTCTTCGACTATGGATTTCATATCGGTCAGATATCCCTAATTCTGAGACAGTTTTTTTATTTAGGCTAGGAAAAATATGGGCACTTTAAATTATATGTAATTGACGTCTAGTTTGTTGAGCTGGTTGAAGTGATAGAATACTCCATACTTACCGCGAAGGAATTTCTGATAATCACTTGTAAAAGTGCTGTGCTCAATAATATCTTTGCATTGTCCGGTTGTCATCATACTGTTGGTGGTTCTGTACACTTTAGCCTCTTTGTTCAAATTCCAGACAATTCTCATAACGGAGCTAGCTTCTTCCTCGCCTTATCCGTAAGTATCAACGACAACATGTTGACTATATCCTGGGAATGTGAAAGAAAGGACATTCTACGTCAGATCATAATTTTTCGAGAAGAAGTTGCTCACATTTATTATTGAAACTACGCACTTTATATGGAAATCTTCACCGATGTTGTTGAAAAACTATTCACAATTCAGCCAGGATGGGACTACTACAATTAGCGCATGATCATCCTGAGCTGGAATATTGTTATTTTCGATGTGCTCCTTTATCATGGAAATGAATGTTTTTACTTCAATTTTGTTGTAAAGGTTCTATGCAGATATGTTGAAAATACTCGTTTTAAAATTTTCTGGTCCGAACTTTTTTAAACACTCCGCAAGTCTCAGTTTGTTAGAGCCATATGTTCCATTAATAAGAAGCAGATTATGCTGTTTTTCGGATCTTTTGCCTTACGGGAATTCTTTGGTGATTTTTTGCATGTAAAGGTTTTTAAAAACTGTAAATTTGATGTCTTTCATCTGATTGATGATCATCAGCTGTTTTGCCTAGACAAACTGCCAGAGAAATTAATTCTGCAGGATCTGATGTTGATGCATTAGAGCTCCATCTTTGGCTTCTTTTTTCAGGATTTACTATGAAAAATACCAGTTTTCGGAAAGGACCGGAGGGACTACTTCTAGGAAGGACATGCTAAGTGGATTCTCCTTGCTGTTTACTTTGTTCAGGACAAATTCGAAAGCTTTTCCTTGGAAGTTCATTGCAATGGTGTTGGTTTAGAGTCCTTCGAAAAGTAGCGAGTTTTCGACATTCATCAGGACCCACTGTCCAGATATCGGATTTATCATGGTTAAATTTTTCATTCTCTCGTAAAACAGCATTTTCCATCCGAATTTCTAGCAGTAAATTCTCATTCCCTTCTCATGGAAATAGCATTTGATGTCGATTATCGGGATGTATAAGTGATAGTTTGAGAGTCTTTCGGATGGAACAAAAAGGTTGCTTTTGAAACTGTCTTTGCTAAGGGAGGGACCCAGAGGTTATAGTTCGTAGTTTGGGTTCAGTTTTTCCAGTATAGAGAGTTCCTCTTCTCTACACTCACAGAAATCGAAATAAGGGGTATTCTTAGTAAGGAGAAGATAACATCCTTCCTGGAGGAGGAAGCTCTCGGAAAAAATTAAACTTCCCAAGGATCGAGACTTGTCGAGGGATTTAATTCCGTTGAGCCTGCACTTTAACACATAGAAAGTTGAAGTTAGTTTAAAAGTAACGCTATCTTTGAAATCGATTGGACGAGGTTCTCCGAAAGAATCAAAACTTTCGATTTAAACCTAAAGCTGATTCTGCTTTACAATCTCGGTTTTATAGATTCCATCGCCAACCTGTTTAATTTTGTTGAAAATGCTGCCAACCAAAAACTCTTTATTCAAGTTTTTATAGTCTTTGGATACAACCGATATAGCATCTAAAACTCCCTGTACCAATCCGATATAAAACGTAACAAGGACCGATCCGTCGTCCTGGCTGTTGTTCTTGACTTTTTCGATGACATATTTTGACATTGTGATATTGGTTTCTTCGTCTTGTTTTGAAACCAGTTTGACATGTTCGGTCGACTCTAGGTTAGTTGACAGGAAGTAGGTTCTCCAAACTTTCATTTTGGTATAAGGGTCGAAGTGTTAGATGGTTGCATGCAGTGCATTTGTGGACTTTATTGTTTGTTAGTTTGAGGATTTGTTTTCCGGATTTTGTGATCTTGCTCCGAAGAGAACGTTGACAAAGTTTTTGTAGGTGTCCATTCCCGACTGGACTGCATATATATCTACTGCCTCTTGCAGTGATTATTGTATCCTGGACTATGTTATATCGTTTCGAGCATTTGTTTTTGTTAGTTAGAGAATTTTTGTGCACCCTTTGACGTGACCTGCCAGGGAATGCGCTGTTTGGCTGACGAGATTTTTCAATGAGTGTTTGTCCAGGTTTTTGAAGAGTCCTGAGAGTTTTGTCCCGAGGTTGGCAACTTGAAACTGGAGAGTGAAAAAGGTCTTTCCAACTGGTTCCAACGCGTAAGATTGAATGATCGGCCATTTTTCGATAATTTTTGTTTCCTAGTTTTAATTCAAAAAAACTCCGATCTTCTTACTCTTCTGAACCATTTCGTAAAAGCATGAAATCTTAAGAATGTCCAGTTGTTATTTATTCTCGTACTCTTTTGCTGTGGGACAAAATACCCGACAGTTTGGAATCCCGTAAATGAACGGTTACAATCTCAATCTCGCCTATGGAGAGAGAAAAACAAAGTTTTCACTCTGTTAGTTCGCACTTATCAAGACTATCATTTCGCTATAAACGGGATCCAGGTATTTGTTTATGGTTACTGGTTTCCCAGAGAGACCCAAAAAGAGCCAATTAAACAAGTAAGCTGAAGACACACAATCCAAACTGTCTAATCCAGTCACCAATAATAGAGAGTCAACGTTTTACTTGACCAAAACTCTCTAAAGTTTCTTCCAACGGAAGATGAAGTCTTCGAGTGAATACTTATCTGTTTGGTTTGCCTTCTGATGAGAAAAGTAGTCCAACATTTTTTTTGAATTGTCAAAATATTTGGATTTTCAAATCAAAAATTTATATACAATTCAAAAAAAATGAAGTCATACCGATTTTGGCAAATTTCCCAGTTAAAATATCCCCTGATGGTGGCCATAGCGTTGCTATGGCTATTGTCCTTGATATATTAACAAGTAAACTTTAGAAGATCTACATTGGGAACTTTTCCTGTGTAAAAACAAGTAAATGCAATGTACTATGATGACTGACCCCAAAACTATCAAAAAGTTTTGATGTTAATAAATCATGTTTTAGTATTTGAACCCTGTAACAGAATATCCAATATGTATGTTCATTCCCGGGAGAGTTCAAGCTCAACATTGTGTTGAATAAGGAAGTTTTAAATTATAATTTTGAGTCGATATTAATCCCACCTGGAAAACATTATAAATAAAGTTTGCTCAATTTGATATTATTTTGCCGTAGACCAGCTCATACTAATCAAACAATGAAAAAAATAATAAATCTAACTTACAAACTGCCTCTAAGCCTGACAAAAACATCGATCTACACTTTCGCAAGAGCAACTTCGTTGGACAGCAAGGCTATCCTCAAGCAGTTTACTGATATTGATCCCAACAAAAAATCACAATAAGTGATTACAAACGGTAAAAGTTTCGCGTAAAATAGGGAGATCTTGGGAAGCCGAGTAGCTGAGACTAAAATCAAATGAGGACTTACACAAGCTGTGGTTCGTGTGTGTAAAGTAAAAGAATATTCTGCTTGCTGATCGAATTATCAACAAAAAGATCTCCAATAAGGACACTAATAAGGGCAGATTGGCAAAAGTTTAGAAAAACATGCGAAGGATACTTACTGTCGTTGGGGAAAGGCAAAAAATCAGAAAATAGTACCGACAATTGCTCGAAGATCAGTATATCCAACTGAAAAAATAATAGCTGTAAAAGTAGATGGCAAAGAACCCTTAGCCTCTTCCGGAGATCACTCATTAAATGCTTCGAGCCAAGTATTTCGAATTGAGGAGAGGCATCGACAACACCCAGTACCTCGAGAGAATCTGTAAGCAGCGTTGTAACATTAGGGAATAAAAGATAGCAACGGAATCAGAAAAGGTAACGGATGTAAAAAAGGATGGCTTAGGAGCCTGCGAACGGTACTTTCGAATCCTTCTGGTAGAAATAGCAGAAGATGGATGAGATACCACTGCAATAATAAGTTTTGAGGTCACACATCAAGAACTGGAAAATGTTAAATTTGAAACAAAGGAAGATAGTGCTGGGGTTTTTAAATGCGAGAAGGGCAAAGGATGCGAAATCGGCATTTCTGAAGTAGCTTAAAATATTGGGGCAAAAAATTGCTCATTAGCAGGTTTCAGCCAGGATTTAGGCCAGCTGATGAGTCTTGGCAATCTTGTGTTTTTGTGATCAGTTCTCACTATATCAAAAATGTGATTAGTTCGTATTGTTTAATGAGTTCCGATTCCTGAAATGGAGAAACTTTACTTATATTCCATAAAACATACTAAAATAGGAAAGAACAACACTAAAATCTATTCTATTCTAAGGTAAACAAGCAGAATGCTGACTAACGATTTATTTAAGCCAGATAAGGAAGAAGTAGACTCTTGGACAAGGATTCATGATAATATGGTAGATGTGTTAAAAAATAAAAAAAATGACAAAACCGATAGGTCGACTTCCTTTAAAGTAACCCGGAAGGGTCATAGAACCAGTTGTTAAAAAGCGCTGAATGCATCAAAATTTGCAACTAATTTCAACAATAGAGTAAAAATTCTGTCTGAGTATAAGTGTGATAGGAAAAGTCTAGAAGAAAACTCAAAAAATAGCTCCTCATATTAAAAATTGCTGTGTCCGATTACTTAGCTGCCAGCTTGCGATCCAAATCGCAGTGGATTTAATCCACTGCGACTTCCCAGAACTAGTTTCTACAGATTTCATCAAAGTCTTAAAAATGTGAATGAAAAGAAGCATTTCGTTACAGTATAACTGTAAAGCAATGTGTTAATACATGCCAAAAAGAGCATCCCTCCCAAGATTCGAAAAGTTCTTTCAACTTATTCGTAAAAAAGAAAAGCATATTCGATCAAAAAGATGAATTTGGTTGAGGTAACCGACAAAAAAATTCCTAAAAGATAGAGTAAAAAGAAATATTTAAGACTTTAGTGATAATTATTTATATACTTTT
>JAOWAT010280733.1:0-18422 GCA_028571025.1 Longipedia americana
ACCGCAAAATCTTACAATTTTTCTGAAAATCCGGTAAAGTACTACATGTAATACCGATGAGAAAGTGAATAAATATCCTGAAACCAGGCTAAAAAAATTCTTGTACTGCCTCTGATCCTAATCAAATGCTATTCTATTTATTGTGATAGACATGAAATTAGTCCGTACAATGGGTATACATTTTTTAGGAATGAAAATTATGCCAAGTACTAAAAATGCCACATGGAAAAGATATGAATGAAAATGGTGCTGAATACGATTGCATCTATTTATGATGTGGTAAGGGTTGCAAAGTAATCTGGATCCGGGATCGGGATCTGATCTCGATCCCAGATCCCGAATCCAACATCATTAAATAAGTACACATTTTCCCGGAATTTGCAAAATAAATTCACATCTAAAAATAATTCGGGATCTGGGATCGGGATCGGATCCCGATCCCGGATCTACATCACTTTGCAACCCTTAAAGTTACCAATGAAACTTTCACGGAAATATGCGAATGATAATAAAATCTAACACAAATGCAGCATTTTGAGAGAAAATTTACGTAGAACAAGAATGACCATGGTGCTAAATACAATTTCTATATCTCATGTAACCATTTAAAGAATACTAGTCGATATTTTCAAAAAATGGATTATTGCAGTGGTGACGTGATTCGGCTTTATCTGACTGACCCTAATACTAATAAATTAGGGTTCATTCAGATAAAGTCAATTCACGCAACCACACAATGATCCATTATTTTACATTTAACCCCATAAGCTTTTCATAAAAAATATTCATAAAGTTTTTTTTACTTTATTAAGGTCAACTAAATTTCTAAAATTTATGTAGTATTTTTTTTCTTTAAGAAAAATTTACTTCATACTTGTCCAGAATGAAAGCAACCATTTTTCAAAATTTTATAATGTACACAAATTTTCTACATTACGAAAAATTCAAATTCTTCTTCTACACTGAA
This sequence comes from Longipedia americana, assembly GCA_028571025.1. Lineage (NCBI taxonomy): Eukaryota > Metazoa > Arthropoda > Copepoda > Polyarthra > Longipediidae > Longipedia > Longipedia americana. The sequence continues at coordinate 968 of JAOWAT010280733.1, forward strand.
TATTTGAAAAAAGTCTATGTTTAGACTCCTCAAAAGCTTCGCCCCATTTTGATATATCGATAACTATCATTTGAATTTAAACTTTCAAACTGAAAGTACCTTCCGCGCCAAAATCATATGATCATTTTTATGCATATAGAAAAAAGAAAAATTCAAAACATGTTATGAGCTTACCTTCGGTATGATAAGAATTCTTCATTGACAAATCCATGTTTGAATAAATTATAATTTTTACTGCACAATTTTCAACAACAAATCATCACTATACCTGAAAAATAAAATTTTAGAATATGAGTTCAAAGTTCACATTTGAGTACAACATTGTTTTTCAAATTCAAATATTTACCCGAATTTTGAATTTTATTATGACATAAAAATGCGGGATACATTTTCCCGCATTTTCAGAAATTAAGCGCGTTGCTTTTGCCTGGAGTGAGAACTTGAAATGTCCTAAGGTGCTTACTCACAGATAGTGATCATCTTAGAGCAAGCTCAGGTAACAAGTGCATTTTATCATATCACTCTAAATATCCTTGAAAGAATACCATACATCTTACATAACTGAAAAAGTACCGGGTTTTTTGAAATCACAATTTTTGAAAGAACTACAGGCACTATATTTGGCAAATGCACTTATAATTTGCAAAGTATATTACTATGTTATTAATATTTATTAATGAATATTCTTAAATATTTCCAGGAGTACTGGATAAACTTACATCTTCTCGTGTGTGTGGTTAGGTTCTGACATTTGGCGGTTGCAATCATGTCCCAAGCTTGGCGCTTTTTTCTAAATCTTGCTCTCCTCACTTTTTTCAAAATAAAATGTAAACGTGTGTGATGATCAGAGTGCGCGTTTTCGAGTTCGTTACCAAATCCTTCGTAACAACACATCATATGATCCAAACTTAGCCCCTCGTTCGTCCCTCTTCATTGCACTCTTTATCATCATTCTAATCATCAACGTTAACTTTGAGTTCATTTTGGGAGTCGTTTGAAGCATTAGCAGCAAAAAAGAGAGAAAGAGCGCTTTTTTAAGCATTGCAATGTTGTTCACCCATCATCATCTGTTCAGGCTTTTTAAAAGAAAACTGAGAGTTATGGATAATTTTTCTAAGAAAAGCTCATGTTTTTGAAGTGATTTTTTCATTATCTTAAATTCATCTAGAGCTATTACCTATCAAGTACGATACAGTAGTAGAATACATCTTATTGGTTTGTTTGAATTCAGAAGGATGAAATTTTATCCATCGAAAGATATGTAAAATTTTTCTTTGTAAGCTGTTTATTTTCTAAATCAATTTTTCCCCTTTAATGTACTTTTTTAAAATTTCTCCTATAACTTTCACTCTGATTTGTTTGTGTGAATTTAGAAAGATATAATATCATGCTATCCATCTTTTAAGATTTGTATAAGAAACAATTATAAAAAGTAAATTCAAACAAAAGATTCAAATCTACCCTTTTTAAAGTACGTACTTTGAAGTGTTCTCCCATATCTTTCAGTTTTCATCAAAAAAGCCCTTTCCTCTCTCTCCAGCTTCTGGTATGAAAGCTGCTGTTGTTACCGCATTAGGGATAATTCAGCTTTTCTGTTACGAGTTCAGGGGTAATCAGTAATCGCGGATGGACTGCTACAGTACTAGTGGACACATTGGGTAAGCTGATCATCATGTCCTGTTCAGTTGAAGTGTAAGCACTTCCAGAATAACAGCAGCTTACCCAGCCTGGGTATGGTCCTAAAGTACAAATTTATTTCGGGGGGTATCAAATTAAAATTTATTTATAGAGTTAATGTCTCTTTAGTGTAATTCAGAACTTTCTATGTGCAACTTTCGACGTTACCAGTATGTACAATTGTATGTATATTACTATGAAAAATTACTCAAGCAACTAATATTATTAAAAATATTCCCCTTGAACAGAAAGAGGTAAAATTTGCGGTTTAACTGTGGGAGAAATCTTTCCTTTTATGAATATGTGGTTGAAAAACATTCAATTTCAAAACAAGTTAATTCACAAGTTACATGATAGAAACAATAAACCCAAACATGAATTCCAACCCCATACCCCTAGAAATAGGTTGGGTCATGGTGTCACCGATCAGGTCGGGACGTAGATCAAATTAAAGATCTTTTTATGCTGATTCCAAAAATGCCCTTAGTTTTTTCATTTGATACCTCCTTCAGGTACCTACGTGCCTTTTAAGTTTTGTTTATTTTCACACTTTCCCGGATTTTTCTGCTTACAATTTCAAGGAACATTGTTATGAACTTCCTCTGCACTGTTCCAAAAAAATAAATTGTGTGAAATTAGTTGTGCATTTATGTAGTAAAATCTCAGGGCTGGTAGCCACCCCTTCCAGGCATATTTTGAGAAAAGTAAGGGCATTTTTTAAATCAGTAAGACAAGAGAAATTTTTTAAGTCACGTCCGGGCATCATTTTTGAGGATTTTTTTTCGCATGGCCCACCCTACCTTTATTTGAGTATGAAATCTATCGAAAGAAATGTTTAAGGTTTGAGATGTGATATGGAAGCAAAAAGCAGAAGTAATATCTATATAGAAGGGAATTTAGCCTGAGAAGTAAAGAATTGCTTCAATTTTACATAGTAAGCATTTGCTTAGGAAGCAGAAGCAACAATCAGATCCATTCATGACCCTTAACTAGGTCATATGTGGCTTCGTAAGTGAAAAGCAGCGCTCAGTGTGAAGCACTGAGCGCTGGTTTTCATTTAAGACGCCTCATATATTGACTCACTGTACTGCAAAAAGCTATTCGAATGTTTTAGAAGTTTGCAGAAGTAGCATACAATTTTTCCAGATAAATGCCTAACCTGTGGATGGCTGAATAGCATGAAAATGATCCTTGGCAATACTCTGCGACGCATCCGCAAATATCGAGGGAATTCCACTTCCGGTAGAACTACTTCCGGTCTGACTGTGGTCTTGGTGCACATCCGTTGAACGGTAGATGTGAAAGTCCTGTTTGTGAATGCGGGTTGGATGCGGAAAGGACATTTTGTGAACGGAGCTGATGGTCGTCACGAGGATCACTACGCTGTTGAAGGTCTCGTGGATAGAGATGCCGGGCAGAAGAGGGGTGTCCTGAAGTGAAGAAAAAATAATTACTATTTCAAATTTCACAAAGAAATTCGGAGAGTAAAATCTTGTGCATGTCACTGTCAGTAATACAAGTAATTATCCATGCTTTTGTATATTTTTTTTTGCAATTTTTTTAATAATTCGAACGCACAATTCAGGGTGTCAAAACCCTCATTGAAAAAACATCAGATCACTTTTCCGACATGTTAGGGTTGCAATGTAATTTAGATTCGAATCCAATTCAGATTCAGATTCGGATTCGAATCTGAAGTAAGTACCTAATTTCCCGGAATTTGAATTTTGAATCTGAATCAGATTCGAATCTGGATTCAATTCTGAAGCAGACTGATGGAATGCGTTCATAAAAAAGCCTGGTATCCTACCTGAAATTTGTATCTGACTCTATTTCCGATGAGATGCCAATCTAGGGAGGTCTCTGCCAGTTCGAGGACGTCGTGAGAGATCCTCCAGGTGATGAACCGATTCCGGGTGTGACCAAGGCCTTGATCGGCATAGGTGAAGCCTCCTGAGCAGTCAGAGAGTTTGATGTCCTGCAAGGTGCTTTGGCTCCCGCCTGAAATGAAAACGGAATTTACCAATTTGAATGGAACAGAGAAGATTGTGACTTTTTGGCAGCATTTTCTGAAAGAAATTTGGAAAAGTTGGAAAATTAAAAAATGTTGTTCCAACAGCTTTTCCCAAGCGATCACTAAAGTTAGAAACCAAATGTTCTTCATGCAAGGTTTAGAGCTAATTTTGTGTGAGAAGAGGGCTTTAAAAATAAAACTCGGTGTAATTTGAAGTAAAAATAAAATGATTGAGAAATATACATTTCAATATTGCTATCCTTGATTACCTGTGTTTATGATGAATTCTTTGCATTTTTCTGGAATAGTTTGGTTGGGAATGACTTCCCTCAATCCAACTGGAAATTCGGCCATCTTCTACTCTGGAAATCACTGGAACTGGGCGATTTTTTCGTCGGAATTAATTTAGCGCCATTCAACACATGAAAAAACGGTTCGGCAAGAAAATAACATTCAGCTGATTCCGCGCTGATTTTGAGTTGTTAATCACGCAACCTTCTAGTTTTAAACAACTCCGTTACTCAAAATTGAAGGCTTTCCAAATAGGTACAGTGCCGTTCATACACTCTTTTTTAATAAGCATCAAATATATAAGCATAAAGGATTCGGGTTTTCTGAAACAATAAGCATAATCTAAGCATTTTTTGAAGGCTTTTTTGGAAATTTTTGCTCAATGAAATACACACTCTTCTTTAGAAGAATATCAATACCATGTTTTTAAATTTCCCTCATTTTCTTTTTCTTTTCATCACAAAACTGGTTAAGCCCACAAATATAATCGAAAATAAAACGCTCCAAAGTTAAAAACTTTGGGATTGGGAATTCCTTTCATAATTTACAAAAAGATCAAGAACATTTTGTGTTGAGATATCCTTGCAATCTGATCTTTGGAACCATGGCACGAAGACGACCAAAGCGTCCAGATAATCAAAGAAATAAAGCCAAAGAAGAATATGGAGATCTAGAAAAAATGATAGAACAAATTGAAATAGAAGTTGAGGAACATGAAGAGTTTGGCAAATTTTTAAATGCCAATATGCGTGATGCAAGTTCACGTATCTGTGCCATGGAAGAAGTTTATGAAAGAGAAGAAGAAGGAAGATTTCTTGCAATCCAGAAAAAGGCTGAAGAGGAATATCTGGCTGAATTGCAAAATCCCAAAGAAGATCTTGATCCTTATGGTGATGGAGATCAAAGTCCGCTAAAAGGTATTGATGAAGGAACTTTAGCTTATCGATTGAATACTGAATTTCTGGAGGAGTATTATGAGATGGTGCAGTTCAACAGGGATCCATGGGTGAGCCATTGTTATTGGGGAAATTTGGATGCTGTCAGGGCATATGTGGAAAAGGATCCATTGATTATTGAAAAGAGAGTCTCAAAAATGAGATTTTGTGGATTGTTTCATGTTGTTGCAGGAGCAGTAGATTTTAATGAATTCAGAAAACAACAAACTCTAAGAGGTGATATACCACAGAATCATATTGGTTGTGTAAAATATCTGTTATTAAAGGGAGCTAGAATTGATCCAAAGAGTGTTGGTGGCAACACTCCTCTTTTCAACTGTTTGAATGAAACTGGAATGGAACTCAGTTATGACATTGCAAAGCTTCTTCTGGAAAAAGGAGCTGATCCAAATCAGCGAACTAGGGTGGGACATGTGCCGCTGATGCATGCAATGTCTGGTCCGATGAGATTTGTGGATTTACTTCTTGAATATGGTGCAGACCCTAATGTCAAAGTTTATAATGGAGTAAGTTTGTTTGACATGGCTAAGGTGTTTCCTGAAGTCAGGTCCCGATTTGAAATGGTTCATTCTGAGCTACAGAAGGAAATGAGAGAGAAGGCCAAAAAGGATGGGATTTTGAAAACGTGTGGAAACTGCGGAAGTACCGAAAATTGCAAAAGGTGCTCTGGATGTTTTATCATCTGGTATTGTAGTGAATCTTGTAACAGGAAAAATTGGAAAAATCACAAATCTACTTGTAAAACAGCACAAAAGTCATACAAGGCTGTCACTCTCAGAGTTGATGAATCTTCAACTTCCATGTATGATTACAAGCAACGTGTTCCAATTGTTAGAAATCCAGGAACAAAAATGAAACTGAAGAGACAAGATTTTGTTGTCAAAATTCATGCACCAGACAAGGCTTCATCTGCACCTTTAACCATTTACAACAAGGACAAAACATTGATGGGAGCCATTGACCCTTCAGATGCCTGTTATCAAGAAATTGCTGATATTATTGATGAGAAAGGAATTTTTTCTCAGACAGGATTTTTCTTCTGCATTGTATCTGAAGATGGTAAAGTTACAATCAATACCAAGGATATCCAACCTCCTGAAATTTGGTAATTAAGATGTTGGTTGATGTTGAGTACCTCACTAATAATATAGTAATAGTTCAGGCTTTTTTGCCCTATTTCATGTCAAAGTCCCTAAAATTTGAATTATCACACTGAGTTTTAAAAACGTAGAAACATTTCTTGAAAATGATCTCTAAATATACAACAAAAGTGCAACTGTCAAAGAATTGTATTTTTATACAAATTTAGTGCATTCTTAATTAAAATTGAAGATCTTCTTTTCAAAATTTTATATAGGATGTTCTTTGAAAAAGCTAATAATTATGTAATGACCAATGTATCACTTGTATATTTCATGTTGCAAAATATATGATGAGAAACCAAATATACAACGACATTATTATCAATACTTCCCAATGTCCTCCTCACAGTATGAGAACAGACAAAGGTCTAAAATTCCTTGAAACCACTATTAGTAGAGGGAGGACGAAATTGAAAAGTTGTTGGGACCAGAGTGGCACCACCTGAGAAAGTTAAATAAGGGTAAAAATTAGGGTTACACTCTTTTTTATAAACGTAGGGTAATTTCGAGGTAAGGCTTTGATATGCTTATTTTTTGGAGGAAAAAAGGGTTCAAATTATGCTTAGCATATGCTTATTTTTCATGGGATAAAATACACGTGTTTACCCAATAATCGCAAAAAAGTGATTTTTGCCAGTTACTTTTGCGAAAGACATGAAATTGTTGCGTGAAGGAAGAAAACCATAAGAAAGTACGCGCGGCAAAAGCCACAGGCCAAAATTTTACGAATCGCTTGGCTAAAACAGCCATTTCAGTAAGCAAAAATTTTAAAATAAGCCTCCAAAATATGCTTAGATTATGCTTATATTTTCAAAAAAAACGAAGCCTTTATGCTTATAAAGTGTATGCCTATAAAAAAAGTGTAGTGAAGAAAATCTCAAAAATAACCTTGCTATGCCAAGTGCTGGGTAGTTAAAGTTTAGTTCATAAAATGATACAATATGGTGTCTTATTTAAGTGAAAAATAAGCCTGTACTGAGGTAAACTTTAAATGCCCAGCACTTAGCACAGCATGGTTATTTTAAAACTTTACTACTTTTGGATATATTCAAGACCGAGATTTAAACATCATGGTAAGATGGGAATTTTTTTCCCGTAATACCATGATGAGAAAATTTTTTCCCATCACACCATGAAATGAAGTAAAGATGGAAATGAAACTAATCTTGCAGTTTCATAGACTAATTCAAAAATTCTAACTAAAGAAATTTCAAAGTTAAAAGTCTTGAATAAGCATGTAAGATTAAAGAACTAAATTTATTGGTCTTATAATTTCCATCTGCTAGGCAATAGGATATAATTATCATACCTAGCTGCAAAAACACATCTAATCAAAATCATACAATGAAGGGAAAAATTTGTTTTCCTGGCCTTCGATTAATAATAAATACATGAGCACGGAAAGTCTTCATAAAAAGGAAAGAACTTGTCCCCATGGGACCACCATGAGTGACTCAATAGTCAATTAAATTATCTGGGTGTGAGATCAATGGATCTGTATGTGGTTGGCTGATTTGGCTTTATTTTTTCCAAATTTTTCTTCACCAATCTTATTTTTTGCTCAAATATGCAGTTATGGATTTTTTAAGGCCCCCCCCTGGCCATATTTAGCATTTTACTACATAGAATAGTCCGAGCCTTACGTTTAATATGTCGTTAAATTGAGAAACCCTGTATAAATAAAAGAACATGTTTCTTAAAAAGGATTGTGATATCCCCATTTATTGATTCCAAAAAAAGTTTTTAACACAGCACAGAGATGACAAAACAAACTTTTTCTTCGCGCATCTACTTTTAGTTGAGAAAAAGAAAATTTTCGAAAATTAAAAATGAAAAACCTTGAAATAATAGTTGAGACAGGAATAGAAATTATAACATAGTATCATGTAACAATCTAGATAGGTAGGTAGTAATAGTAGTAAGTCATTGAAAGAGTCGTCCTAGAGACGAAAAACGCACTAGACTCGTGAAACATGTACATTGCAGATTAATATACAGTGCATATCGTATATCAAGCCAATTCGAAATTTGAAATTTTATTCGGTGTGAAAAAAAGAGAGGTGAGAACTCTTTGTGAATAATCAAAAAAGTAAACCAAATGAATTAATAAGTTTTTGCTTCATAAAGAGGGTGATTTTAAGAGTACAAACAGTTCAGACAGAAATAGGGAGAGATATTAGAGAAGTAGTACAATTGTGGATCGAGGTTAAAAGGACCCCCTAAAATTTTTAAGCTTATTTATTTTTGAAAAACAGTCAATTAGTGATCCATTTAAAAAAATTAGATGCCAACTTCGCTCAGATTTTCAAAAATAATCAAAATTAGTCAATTTTAAGAAGGATTCCATTTTACCCAGGTCCACGGTAAATATTGTAAATCACAGTGGCTTTACCAGGCGCAAAAAACGACAACCCTGTACATGCATGAGGCAACGGAATGTTGATATTGCATTTTTTGTAATTATTTTCTTCAAAAAAGTTAAATGGAGATAAATAATATCATATTCAGAGGTCTCCATTAAAAACTCAATAGATACAAAATGAGTCAAGTGACATAATGAAGAAAGAGCACCAGAGATATAAAAATAATGCCAACATTTATTTATTCCATAATTTGTTTTTTATGGTAATATCAAAACAAACCGTTAAATCATAAGGTAGGGGATGATTTTTGGCGAACTTTTACATACTGCATTAAAATGCACAATTTTAAATCGTTTTTCTTGAAATCCTAAAAACACACATACATAAGAAATGAAAGATGACTATATGAGAGAATGTTGCTCGGCTAATTAATGATTAATTAATGAAATTAAATTAATCAGTTTAATCAATGAATGAATTAATGAGCGCTGTTGTTGCGTAATTGCGAATTTTTCATTCTTGCAAAAATTATAGCTCTTTAAGATTAACAAAAAACTGTGTAGGCAGGCAAGAGTGAATTTTGCTTCTGTCAAAAATGTGTAATCTCCGACAACTTTCAGGAGTGTGATCAATATTGATTGCACTCCTGAAAGTTTTCGTAGATCACACAAATGTTCAATGAACGAACACTGAATTAAAAGCTGCAATGTAGTAAGATTGAATTTACTCGTTCTAATAATTTAACAACAGATAGAATATGGTAAATGACACCGTCCAATCTAAATTGACCAACCAATCTTATCTAAGTGCATAATTAATTTAGCCAATTTCTATCAGACAGATCAATAGGGTGACAAATTGAATGAGAAGATAAAAAATGACGGGAAAATTTTCGTGTAAAATGTGGCTAGAAAATGTACATCTCAAAATTTTTATTAAAAATGTACATCTGTACATGCTTTCATGAAACAATTTTTCTTTTTCGAGATCAGACGAATGTTGAATGAATTGCTGTATACTTTTTCTTGCAAAATCTTTTTTCTTCTTGAAATTTTCCTTATTTTCTGACGTGGCATTTGACGTTGTTTGAAAGTTCCTTTTGTAAGTTGTTTTTCTTTATTTGTGGAGAACTTTCGTCAATTCATAATTGAATTTTCTTCATTTTCAATAATAAAATGCATTTCTACAATGACAATTGATTCTTCTATTTTTCTCACGCAACTTTCACACTGAGAAGGCGAAGAAAATCAAAATCCATGTAGCGCAGAGTGCAACAAAAATCGTCCTAATGAGCGCAAATACGCATTAAAAGTCTCTTTGCACTCATTTCATGACCAGGCAAAGACTGGTCCTGTTATAGAACCAAGCGAAACCAGGTCTTGTTATGGAACCGACGATCGAAATTGTCCGTTTTCACTTTGTATCGATCATCGGCGATGACTAATATTTGTGCAGCACAGTTTTTCATGTGCCACCTTTTAATAATTTCTGGACAGTTTTTGTGTACCACTCGACTACACCAATGAAGATGTAACTTGTCTTCTCCGATTCACCCAGTCTCAATCAGGCAACAAAAATGACAAAGTTGTCTTCTTTGCATAGGTGGTGTAGGAAAGGGGTTTATAGCTCGTCTTTTTCGGGTGTCTGGAAGAGAAGAAATAATGCATTTGAAAATTGTGTTCATTCAAAGAAGAAAATTATTCATTGAGAAACAAAATCAAGTTCATTCAACCAGAAATTTTAGGGCAATGAATTTACAAAAGTGCTGTTGAGTTAAAGTAAAAAGTACACAATTGTTCCAAAATGAAATGACTAAACACTTTTTTTGGAGACAATTAAACTAAACAGTTCAGGAAAATTTTTGATTTATCTACAGAGTACTGTATTTTTCAGTTTTCAGTATTTTATGAAAATATGGCTGTCCTCATTTGAAAATTTTACTAAATATTAAACTAAAGGAAGTGCAATTTACCAATCTGTCCCACCAAATTTGAATGAAAAGGAAGTTCATGCAAATTCAAAATTTACCTTACTAGCATGAACTAGCAATGAACATTTCAAAACAACGATCATATTGAAAGATTTAAAGGCACTTTCTGGATGACATTATTGAAACAGTTTGAAAGTCACTTATCAAACAAAAATTGTCCCATTGATAAAATGTGATGTACTCCCCTATTAAATAAAGCATTCATATCAATTTATGTACACATTGAATGCAGAGATTAGGATCAATTATGTGCTTATCAGAAAAAAATGCACACGTGGAAGGAAATCGACTAAGAAGATTTTGAACGACTGTATGAAAACAGTTGTTATTGAGAGTAATAAATAATCTTTACAGATAATGCCAGACTGGATTTAATATTAAACCATTAGCACAGAACACTTTAAATCGTATCTATGCATGTTGCATTGTCTATGATATACTTTAATTTCAAAATGTAACCCTTCTATGGGATGCCCTTTATTGTACTCTGAATTAAAGAAAAATTGAAGGTTCACAGGGACGTCACATGTGCAAAATACTCCTGCAATTTAAAAGCAATTTATGCACTCTTAAGACAAACAGCATTTATACAGTTGCAAAGGCCTTTTAGATCACCTCTTTAGATTCTGATTTTGAATCTTCTTTATCGTCATCTTCGTCTTCATCATCATAATCCTCATCATCATCCTATTCAGTCAAGAAGTTAGTAAATATAGGGATTGCCAATAAATGTTAATAAATTTAAAAAAAAAACATTTCAAGGTTTCAAAACCAAAATTACTTATTGAAGCCCCATCCTTCTGTAATTTCTGTTTCTATTAAAAATATATTTTCAAACTTAAGTTGAAGTTATCATATGTCGTTGATTAAGTTAAATTGTTACTACTTATTGGCTAAAGGAGCTTTTGAAATATATTTTTCATTTAAAAGCTGCGAAATCAGGAAAAGAGATAAGAGTAATTCGTCCTTGCAGAGTGATTAACTTAAATAAGTCCAAAATGTAAGCCCTTAAAGCCCAAGATATTTGAATAAACTGTAAGCACCTTTCACCAGCCTAAAAAGCATCACTGGAAAGAAATATTGATTGACGATTGTACTTACGTCTTCTGCTTCATCATCGATATCATCCAAATCTTCATCATCTTCATCTTCCTCTGGTTCTGAGTTCTTAGCTTCCTCTTCGGCCTTCTTCTTTTCTTCCTCATCCTGTTCGTCCTTCATCTTCTTCTCGGCATCTTTGGTGACGGCCCACAATTCTTCTCCGGCCTTCTTGGCAGCCTCTGGATCATCGGTGATCATAACGTTATCGAAGATGGTACCGGCCTTGACTTGCCAGAGATCGAAACCGATTTTGCAGACTTCGTCGTATTTGCCGAGTTCTTTGGCGTCGTCGGCGTTGTACTCGGGGTTGTCGATTTCAGGGTGAACCCACTTGCCCTTGTAGTCGGGGTTGTCGATTTGGCGGGGTTTCCATTCACCTGAATGCAGAAAAGAAATTGATTAGATGAAGGAATAAGGCTTTTAAATTTCGATCTTTGATGATTAATACCTCAATTTCTTAAAGGGAGGCTGAACTTCTTACACTTTTAAACTGAAAAAATAAAAATTTAAAAATAATCGAAAAATTTTTTTTTGCCCCACCCTAGTGGGCACCCACGGGAACTTTTTATTTTTGGCCATGGGTGCCGTTTTTGTAACATACCAGAGGAAGGTTAGGAAATTAATGTACTGAACATTTTCCGCAAAACTGCACACTTCCTCTGGAATGACCCAATAATGGCACCCACGATTATAAATTTTAGAAATTAAAAGTAGTTGTTGGTGCTAATGGGTTGGCGAAAAATAAATTTTTTGACTTATTTCTCATTTTTGAGACAATTTGCGAATTTTTCAGTTTGAAAGTGGAAAAAACTTCAGCCTCCCTTTAAAGTTCCAATTTAGGAACTTCCTCTATTGTCTTGTAAATTTAAAAAAAATCCCACAATTTTTGGATCAGTCTACCTTGAAAAAATGGGAACGTTCCATAAGATTTCTCACCACTAACTATCTCTAGGCGCCGAACCCCACGTGAACACTTGCTACAAGCACTTTTACTACTTCGTGAGAGAATTCTCGATCATGGCTGACAAAGAATTCGAACCTCTGAAGGAAATGACCAAGCGGATATGCACCGACGTGCTCCCTCAAACGGTGCCGGTGACCATGAGTGCGGGCGTGCAGACGCAGGCCACAGCAACGCCACCTAGTCAGAAATAAGAAGAGAGATACAATTGTTGTGGATCTGAGACTACTTTCTCAGGGTGCGTGTATGATTTATAGGCTTAGTTTCAGTTGAGAAATTTGTGGAACTGTTGCCGAGAAAACATCGCCGCGGTAACAAAAATATTGATTACCAGCAACCAAAAGTCCATTGATGTCATGAAAAATTCTACTCTCCTTTGCAGTATTTGTTAGTTGTTAACTCAGAATCAAATATTTTGTTTAATATTTGCTTTTTATTGACAGTATCAACTTTCCCAGAATTAAATTTTAGTTGCCGCGGCAATATTTCTTTGGCAACATTTCTAAAAAATCTTAACTGAAACACATCCTTATTACAATTAGTGCTCACACACAAATGATCTGATGATAATATGATTATAAACGTTTGTTAAAAAATTACGGTAAATACTTACGTTACCTTAAAAGGAGTTTCAGATACTTATTTTGTTGAAACAATTTGTGAATTATTTACGTAATGATAGGGAAATCCAGCAATCTGTACCGGAATATTCCGTTGAAATTTGTACTGATTAACTGACCAAGATTAGTGAACTTAAGTTATTCACATCCGTATTCCTGGAAGGTAATTTTCTATCCTTCCTTATCCTCGAAATTATTGCTCAAAAATTGTCGACGAATCAAAATTTCTCGTGTCTTAGTGCTTAGTGCAAATTTTATGCTTGAGGAAATTATGATTAATCAGCGACATTAAAAACAGTTTTGCAAAAAGATGTCATTCAACTCGTGAATAAGCGATTTAGTAATTTTTTCTTTGAATCTCTTCTGTCTAAAGTACTTATTCAAAAAAGTCGATAAAAATTATTGAAAAATCGACAAAAATAATAAAATAAAATCGATAAATAACTTTTATATTAAAATGGATGCAAAAGTCAACCAGGACACTATGGATAAGGACAAATTTGACAGTGTCAATATTGACAATGAAAAAGTTGACAGTGTCAAAACAGATGGTGTCAAAGTTGACAGTAACATTGTACAAGACCATTTCAAAACGAAATCCTTTTACAAGAACGTCCACAAGTCAAGACGAGCCTTGAAACTTCATCGAAAATTACGAAAATCCGAAGAAAAAATGAAAGTTCTCCCGGATAAATCCGTGGCAGGACTTGTCCAATCTTCAAGGCGCCAGTCTGCAGCAGACACTGTCCAGTCTTTAGCGCACCAGTCTTCAAGATTAAAAAGTAATTCTAGTCAACTTGGCCAAATTCTGGGGCCAAGTCAAGTCTATAAAACGTTCCAAAGACAAAGTGAAGCCATTGAATTTGCTCGGGAAAATTCGGATGACGATCTTATGGTTAGGAGTTGTGACACAATTCATAATTCAAAGCCCTGAAAGTTGCCCTCTTCAGTCTATTTTTTAATGAAAACTTCGATTCGACGAAACGAAAGTTTTGTCATATTTCGTATTTCTGTGTTTTCCAAATTTTTATCCGAGTTTTTGCAAAAAAAATTGGGCTGAGTTTTTCGAAATTTTTGGCAAGAAAAGCCTGCTGTTGTACGTTTTTGTAAAAATTTCAAATAATTAAAATTGCATGAATTCCAAATTTGAAAAGATGCCATAAATTTTGAATGAGGAAATCTGAAATTAATATCGTTAAATGCATCTAACACTTGTCCATTCAGGTTTAGGATGAAAACTAAAGAGAAGTTTTACTACATCTCTTGAAAGTTTTTGTTTGAAATGTTTCCAAATTTGAAACGAAATCAGCTTGTCCTCTCTAACTTAATTGAAACAGAAGCAGTATATTTAATGATTCCTAATTTAAAACTGCTGTTATTGACATAAAAAGAAGCTGAGAATAATTGTTTATGGTGTCTAAACCACTTTGTCAATTACTGAATTAATCAATTCTAATGTAATTGAAACATTAATTATCATAGAAAGCATCCATTCATGTTTTTACAATTTTGTTTTCTATTTTTGAAAAGTATGACTTTGATCTTTCAATCTAATAATTACAGCTGTGAGAAAAAATCGTCTCGTAGTAGACTGATCAAAGAATTTCAAACTGTATTAATTTCAAGAGACCTTGGAATAAGTCTATTAAATTTTGTTCAACTTTTGACTCTATTTAATATTGATCTTTTGTAATTGTTAGATCAAATTCCAACCATAATATTTTCAAAGACTTTTTCAGATAAAATGTTCACTTTCATTTTCAATATCATATTCCTTGCAAATTGGCTTTCGGCCATATGTCTCCTCAAAATCTCAAATAAATTGAAATGGTAAATTGACTTGTTTTTACGAAGAATCATCCTCTTTTATGAGTTTGTTTAAACCTGGGGTGATCAGTCCTTCCAAGAAATTTGAAAATTTCCCAATGTTTGCCGATTTTTTATTAATTTTAGACCAATCTTCTGAAAGTGAAAGGGTTTTTCCAACAATTTTTTTAGCCAGATTAAATCCCAGCTGTATCCATCCCTTATAACTTGTGTCACAACCTTCCAAAGGTCTTCTCCTACGAACTGAACTCCCACGGCCAACGGGCCTTCGTGGTGTGCACTCCAGACGTCATGTGGCGCCACCACGCGGACGAAGCAAAATCCCCTCTGCAGAGACACACGTACGAAGTGATTCCCGAAGGACAAGAGTGCAAACTGTATTTCGATTTAGAGTATAAGAAGAAATGCAATCGACATATTAAAGGTACTTATGTCGCCTCTCAATTATCTTCTACGGCTCTTGTATTGGTCACGGTGTACTATATCTAAAGGCAGACTTACTCAAATTTAAAAGTGTATCCACATTTTTCTGAATTATTGAAACATGAGAACTTTTCTCGTTACTAGTAAGAAATGAACCAGAGTGAGCACAAAACAAAGCCTCCGTTAATTATGAAAGTAAAATTTTCGCATAAAAGTACTTCTGTTACATCCTGAAATTTTGAATGAATGTCTGCCTCTCATATTGTTAAAAAGTACTTTTGACACGGCTGAACAAACATTATTTACTAAACGGCTCTCATGTAGGTGAATTAAATTTAAAGGCAAACCCTCATCGACCAAATTTCTGTTGAACCTTGTAAATTTAAATAAATGTGCACCTAAATTTAGGTAAGTCTGCTTTTAAATCATGTTTACATATTACTGACTTCTATTTCGGCTCATGTCACATAGTTTTCCTATGGCCTATTTGGTCCCGTCACCCAGCCTGCCTATTATGCCAAGTCTGTCATTTCGGCCAAGCAGAGTCTTATTAATGGCTCAATAAAGTAAAATTTCTAACTTTTTTGGCATAAAGTATCCGGTGACCAAACTTTTATGAAGTAACTTTTAGGTGATGTAGACAATTATATCAAAGTCCCATCACCGGACACTTTATGCCAAAAAAGTTAGAAATTTTACTAATTTATTACTGCTGCTGACTCTGATTCTGCCAAACCCGCCATACAGCCACAGGAGCTGCCCAACTTTGTTTACTAGATGACGCCTGAGGAAAGCTCTGTGACCTGTTCAAGCTTCAAATTCAGCCTTTCCAATAACAAAGAAATATCAACGGCCTTATTTGATAGGAAATAGGATTCTCTTTTACTTACAATAGTGAAAATTTATACTCCCTTGAGGTTTACAATAAAATAATGTTTGTGAAAAAGAATGTGTGATTAATTTTGCATACTTCAGCTTTGGAACCATCGGAACAGGAGTAGGCAGTAGGCTGATGAGGTTTTTCATACCTTAAAAATGCATGAATTTGGGTAAAAAGATCATCATCTCCATAAATGGCTAAAAATGAAAAATGTATTATTTTCGTGTTCATAAAATCCAAACCTAATTACACTCTGAGCTACTAATTATGCGCTTGTTAATTCTGTTATGACTCTTTCAAATTGCCTCTAATAAAATATGCAAAACTCATCACCATCATATCTATGAAAAAGGTTTTTCTCTTAACATGTTTATTACGAAGTTTTTTCAAAAATACGACAATTTAATTAATTTCATTTGTTATACAATTGCACAGGTTTTGTTAATATTCAATATAACAACTTTGTTCACTTATAAACTCTGGTTCAAAATACATAATAAATAATGTTATTTTCTATTTTTGGTGACGTACACATGTATTTTTTCTATTTTCCCTTTACTACACTATAATGGTCATGAGGAAGGGGCCATTCAAGACGGCTGTTGCAGGTCTAATCTTAAAGTTTTATTTTTTCTCATTTCAACAAAATTACCCAAAAGCAGTCGTTACCAGGGAAATAATAAATTCAAATTGAACTTGGAATTATTTTCCAATTACTTTTGTGCAGCGCTTCCTTTCCCCAATTTTATTTTTACAATTAGTCACAAAAAATCCGGGAAACTACCACACGTTCATGCATTTTTATTTGGATTTTGTGGCCATAAACACGAGATAAATGGATTTCAATATTCAAACAAAAAGTCCCGAATGAATAAATCATCTCAAAACCAAATTTTTGACTTCAACTTGATTGCCCCCCCCCAAAAAAAAATAAAATACAAATTATTGTACAAAATGGTCCCTATGACTATTCATCTTAAAAGAAATCTAAAACTCTGATGGTACTGAGGAAATGAAGTTTACTTCAGGGGTATTTAATGGTGGAAGGGGGTAGCACCAAAATTAATTTTTCTCATTTCATGTTATAATTAATAAACACCCATTAAAAATTGTTTAAAAACGTATTTTCAAACTTTGGTATTCAAATTTCAATATTTAGGCACCCCAGTGGATTTCCGTAAATTCAAAACACTTGTGAAATTAAGAAAAT
>JAOWAT010280844.1:0-18392 GCA_028571025.1 Longipedia americana
AATCACATGACTCCAAGAGGGATATTTACCGATTTTGTAGTTTTAAGGATTTTTCATCCGGAGGTATGCAACTATCTGTTTGACTGGAGTTACAATACCTTAAAGCTAAGGAAATAGTTTGGGAAGCCATCTCCCGGAGGCAACTACGGCTTTCTCACCAGTGATAACTTGAACATCGGAGCTCTATTTACTAATCGTAAGAGTAACGCTAGTTCCATCGGATTTGATGTTCTTAACCTCAGTATTTTCCATTATTGTCACATTATTCATTTATCTTAACCTTTATTCTATCTTTTTCATGTAAAGTTCTGCACAAATAACCGAACAGTCCCTATTAACAATAGCATCATTGTTTGTGCTGACACTAGGAGCGGAAGGAAAAGCTTGTTTCAGTTACGAGCTATTCATGAAAGCTAGAGATTACGTCATGTTATTTCTCGTAACTTTTGCAAATTATTTGTAACTCTATGTCTAGTCATAGTATATGTAAGTGTTTGGAATGAGAAATTGGCAATTCAGAGATTTTTACATTTATGGCCAGAATTCATGCTGACACATAAGAGCGAGCCGATGATAGAAAGGGGTGTTATAGGTCGTGCGAAAAATGCGAGTTTAGGAATGGGAGCTGCCATTATTATGTCCTAACTTAAATTGATCTACAATGAGGATTTTGTTGTTCTTGTTGACTCTATCAAAAACTGAAAGGTGATAAGCTGACGAAAGACCATTAACACCACCACCAATGATTATGTGATCGTAATGAAGTCTATTTTCCTACATTTTCTTTTGGGTATTGAGTGAGATAAGGCCGAAATAAAGATTAGTTTATGCGCTTTCAAGTAAATTAGAAAGATACCAATTGATAACAATAGAGAAAAGTTTATAATAACTTTGTTTAAATTAAGTGGTTTTTTTAGTTTTTTTTCCAAAATAAATAATAATGAAGGCATATGGAGTGGTAAAGTCAAGATAGCTATAAAAAATTGAGAGGAAGATCGTAATAGAAATAAAGCACAATTACGATGTGATGTTAAAAGTGCCAAATATGTCACATCCCAAACCTTAGAAACCTTTAGTAACTAATATCGGTTATTGCTAGCAGCATGTGATACATAAGAAAGCAAACGTAGAATTCTAGAGTCATGTTGTCTAACGCAGAAAGATTCATGGCCATAATGGTCAAAACTCAATGAAAAATGATGTAAAAAGTAGTGAAGATGTTCAAGTTGACGGGACAAACGACATTAATCTGAGTAGTGAGGAGGAAATTTTGAGTGAAAAAGGAAGAGATAACTATACAAAGAAGTTAAAAGGAGGTGCAAATAATGGTGATGTGAGAAAAATTGGGTGGGGAGATCTGAAAGTCAATCAGGGTAAAGTCAGAGGTTCGTAAAAGTAGCCGTAGCTGGAAAGAAAGAAAATTTTCGACAGTACTGCGATACTAATTGATCGCAGTTTAGCATAGTCTACAGGCAAAAGCTTTCAACACTAAAAAGTGTCAGAGGCGATATTGCCTTAACAAGATAAGAAACAATAGTAAGCAGTTTAAATTTTGATAAGTCATGAATCATAAGAGCAGTTAGAAGATGACCCTGGAGACATGAGACTGAAGGGCTAGTTGTCAAGGAAGATGAAAGATTCAAAATAACCTTTAAGAGGTGGCTACCACTCTTTGTAGTTAAATAAGAGCTATGGAAAAAATGGTGTTGACGCATTTTTAAATTAAAAAAATGGAAATGTCAATGATAAGAACAAAACAATAAGACCTGATTTCAAAAAAAGACGTAGGATATTTTAACATGGTGTGAACTTGAATTAGAGTTACAGTTAGAGTAATGGTGAGGGTTTGTAGAATTCTTTCCACTCGAGAAGTAAATTCTTTTCAGAAAAAAACAATAATTACCCTTCTAAAAAGAGATAGATCGAAATGGATGTGGAGAACAGTCCAATTGCTGAGGTTCAGAATTTTGAAGAAAGTGGAAGGAGAAGCGAAAGCGGTGAGTTAGAGGGGGGCATGAGGAGATTCGAGTAAAATTTTGAAAGTGGAGAAAACAAGAATATGGGGGAAATTGGAGGTGAACAAACAAGCAAAAAGGTGTCGGAGAGGCAATCTCTGTAGAAAATCTAAGATTTGATGAAGAAAACTGAGAGAAAAGACTATTTAAATAATTCTGCTAATTCTTGTGGCAATTCTTATGTAAATATGAAAGTAAATACGGACAAATAGGCTGATAAAAAGATAGTAGCTAATGAGAGTCATGGTTGGGGTGCATCGGCTGATAACAGGGATGAAGGAGGAAGGAGAAAGATAATAAGATTAGGAAAGGGAAATAACGATTCAACTACGAAAAATCTGATAAAAAAGGTTAAACCATAAATGGAGTACAGAAGTGTTCAATGTGACAGTAATAAAAACTCCGCTTATATTATGAGACACCAAACGAGAAAATAAGTTAATCAGTTGCACAGAACCTCTGAAGTGTTTCTACCAGCTAACCACCAACCAAATTTCAGAACTGTCGAGGTCTACCAACCTTTGTATGTTGAACCCTTTGCTATTTGATTTTTTTTCAATTAGATAATAACGAGTGTTTATACTGTTTCTTTTTGGAATCACGTGTAATTATCTTAAATTGCAGTACAAAAGTCAGCAGATAGCGACAAAGATCATTATCTAAACAGTAAATTGTGTATTCCCATGATGCCACAGGCAATAGCAATGAAAGGGCTGAGTCTATCTCCAATAACCGCTCCACTACGAATGATTCCTCGGAAACCTCTTTTGTGAGATTCAACAAAGTCAGGCCAAATCGCACGGACATATGACGCAGTGCAGATGAAGAAAAGGACAACAATAATCATGCTTTCAAAGCTGAAGAACGCACTCTGTGATAAAAATACTGAATACCATTATTTTTAGATCAGTTTTTGTTATTATTGGTTGTTTTGTTGTTTTTAAAACATTATAGAGTTTAAATGCGACAAAAATGTTTAAATAGTCAATTGAATAGCTTTGGCATATCAAAAAGAAAGGTCAATTTTGGAGTCGTATTAAGACGATTATTCAGAAATTTCGGTTTTCTTGGGTAATTTGACTTGAGTCTTTTCAGAAGACTTTTGTGCATCTTAGTTCAACTGTTTGCCAGAATGGTTGACGTTTTTCTATTGGAATTGATAACTAAGATCTATGTTGTCGGCATTACTCTGATTGACCATTGAAAAAGAAAGATTTTCATGGTTTTGATAGTGAGAACTATTGTGCGATTTAGACAAGGACTTACTATTCAGGTTCACGTGTTATTGCTACTGACTTTTTTACGAATTTTAGAAGACATCCTTAAAACTATTTTGTTATAGGTATTTGATAAAACTATTGTCTTCTACATTTTAAAATTCGATATCTTTGAGCACTTGAAAACCGTAGAGGCTGGCTCCGTCTTCATCTTCAAAATCAATGAGATCACTAAGACCGTTGATTTATGATTCGTTGTTGAAGTTATTTAACTTTTATTCGATTGGACTAATACCACTTACCCGAGAAAAATCGTTAGTTATTGTAGAATTTGAACGCATTGAAAATGATAGATTTTATTGCTTGTCTTGTGAAGATGGAAGTTAAGAGAAACTGGATTATTAGCTGCTCACGTATGAAACGTCAGTATTAATTTCACGTCTCCTCGGTTTTTAAGCCAAACAGGCAACCTACCACTAGTTCGGGAGCGAAACTCTTTTAAACTATTGTTGGTCGTCTTCACCTTCAGGCTCATCATCATACTCCGCGTAATGTCTATGAAGTTTTTTCCTCAGGGCGTTTTCTCGCTATCTTTGCTGTAATTAAGGGTTAAATTATTTCTATTTCATAACCTAAGCTTAATCCCATCTTTGTTAGAATTTCAACCAGAAAGCAAGGCTAGGAACTTATTCATCAAACTTTGTGAGCACGGGGTCAGACTTTTATTATTGCTCGTGAAAGTTAAAGTCTTTATTGAGAGGCTATTGCTGTTTTGTTTAGAAATCGTAGGCTGCTTTGAGGAAAACACCTTACTTCTAAGAAAGATGCAGCTGTCGTTTTTTAAGGATTTTTTAAAGCTGGTCAATCGACGGGAATATTTTGAGAGGGTATATATTTTTCGTTACGATTTTGATCATTTTTTTGTAATGACGATAAAGCCAACGTTTTTCTCTAGCAAACTTATATTTCTGGTTTAGACATCTTGCAAACTTAAAAATAGTTTAAAGAGCATCCTCAAACATCTACAATTGGCCATTTTATTATTTCAAAGTGGAGTCGTTTATTCCGATAGTTTTCTAGAAATACTGTATTTGTTGATGAAAAATCTTATCCATGATCGGTTTGACGAGCTACTTTCTGGACTCATCAAGAATCCAATGATTCTAGATGTTATCGACGTATGAGCAGTGAATAGTGATGCACTCTTATTGGATAGTGTAGTCGGCTGCCAAATTTTTTGTGCAACCCTACGGAAAGAATTCGTATATGTTATTAAGGTTCTGAAAGAAATCTGCCAGCTCGAAAAGCCCTTTCATCAGATTTCTGATAAAGGAACGCTTGTTATTTCCAAAATTTTATGCCTTCAGGTTGTTTAGATCAACCCTGAATTACAGATTTTTCTTTACGAATTACAAATAATGGTCACTAAGAATACCCAGAAAATTATTGAAGTCCTAAGATACAAGGCGGGGATGGATCTCAAAAATCTTTTTAACAATCTACTTTGTCGCCTTAGGATTGGAGTATTTGTAGATGCCGATAAAATCCAGTATTTTGGGAATATCGAAGAGCCATTCATTATAGATCAAATTTTTTCTTTCGGATGTTTCAGCTGTAAATACTATGCGATGATAGACCTTGAGGACTACTTCCATTATTTTTTATAGCTAAAGGAGATCCTATGAATTCATCTACTGGTACACTATCTATTTATCCGACTTGTTCTTTCGGTAAACGTACGTCCCGTAATCCTTTCTCCCCATAGAAATCAGACAACTCTATAGCAATTTTCTCAACTACACAGATTGTTATAGCTATTTCCAGAAATCTCCATCTTACATCTGCAGAAGGAGGTTCAGGTCTTTAAGGTTTTTGTGGATAGTTACACGGTATTACTATGATTTGAGACGGGAGAGGTTCTACCGAAATATTGCATCTTCTGCAATATAACAGAGATAACATGTAGATCCGACAAGTTTTTTTCTTTGAATATAGTTTAAATTCCTATTGCCCAAATCAGAGTCATATTAATTGTCATGTTTTCGATTACGGTTTCCAAATCTATCGTCCTAATATTTCCTTTCCTTCCACTTGTTTTTCTTGAAAGCATTGCTATTGTATGAATTATGTGACTAGTATTGACTGTGGTATTTGTTGAAGTTGTTGGGTTTTTTCGATTGGGGTCTTGTGCAGTTTCCTCTTGTTGGTGGCTGACACTCGTGCATTTTTTTTGTCTTCTCTTGTAAGACAGGGGGGTATCCAGAATATTTTATATAAAAAATTATCAAGTAAACCCAAAGTTGTTCCCGACCCTAGACGATTAATTATATAAATGATTCGGAAAACATTGGTTTCAATTTCCAGAGGGTTACTGATCACACCACAAATTTCAATGGGTTTCAGAACATCTCCTATAGTCCACAATATCAAGAAAAACTCCTAGCCAACATTCATGTCACTATTCTAACAACCGAAGCCAAAATAACAACTAGACCCAGTTTTTAAACGTCAGACAAAGTTAAAAGGACATTTAAGATCAAAGGGTCGCCGTGGAAGAATATCTCCAAAGTTGAATATGAAAGTTAAGGAGCACAAGCAGAAAGCAAAGAATCACAAAGGAATGTTGAAAAGGGTGAAAATAGTGGGACCCAGATGGAACCGTCAATTTAAATTTAAAAGTGCGAGCAATTATCACTTGAAAAGAAATAAGTCAAGGAATAATTTGGTTAGGAAAGGGAGAGCAAGATATATCTCGAAAGCTGATCTGTGGAGAGTAAGGAAAATGATACCGTATTATAAGAGGAAAAGCTTAAAAAGGCTTTATTGATACTCTATAAGGTTAAATGGACTTTTGCGTAAAGAGTAAACAAGTTTATCATTTTTTGTAACCAGTTAAGTTTTTTTAGTCCGGATAGAGTTTCTGAGAGAAGGCGAGTTGTTGATCAATTTTTTGAAGGATTTAAAGACTCATTATGTCATGTTTGGTATTTTTGACCGTATAGTTTTGATCTTTCTATCGCTACTAATTTTTATCACGATTATAGTCGTAATGAGGTTCTGCCGACTACATTTCAAAATTGACAAAATGGTGGGGGTTAAAAGAAGGGTCATTAATAGAAAGAGAGTTGGTATATTTTTGACTAGATTCAGGTTTGTAAAGGCTAACAACTTATTTGATCTAATGAAACTGGTTCAACTGTTATTTATTTATCTTGGGAATAGGACTGATGGAAGGTGTTTGGGTGGTGTGAATATTCTCTATTGTTTTTTCGAGGATTTGTTGCCGTTGTTGGTTTTTCCGCTATTCCTAGAACTGCTGTGTGCTTGGCTGCCTCTAGACTTTTAGTTTGCTAAAGTTTATGATTGGTTGCTAGACTTGGGAGGGAATATGACTTGTAGTTTATTTCTTAATTCTAGAAACAACTTGTTGATGGTTTAACTACTTCAAACTTGACATTTCTATTTAATCTTTTAAGGTTAAAATTGGACTTTATGTGGTTAAATCTTCAAGTCTTAGAGTGTTTTTACCCTCTAAATTCTCATTTATAATTTTTTACACTCTGTTTAGAGAGCTTGCTTGATGATTGAAATTGTGGTTATACTGAATGGGAATTGGCATATTTCGACTTTTTATATCGAATTTTTGATTTCCAATGGCTACTAATTGTCCTTGATTTTACCTGCCATTTTAAAGTAAATTTTTCTGTGGGTTGTACTAGTTATGATGAACAATAGGGGCTTTAGGATTCAATATACAGATTTGCTGTCTCTAAGATGATATTAAGGGTATATTCATGCCTTACAATTTGCCATTTTCATTTTAATCTTTCACCTGGCGACTGATGTTTACATAGTTGCCAGGATTTTTCGATCCTAGAACAATATTCTTAGGACTAGCATTACTTTTAACATTTGTTTGTTAACTTGTAATACGACCCTTTTTGACAGGCAAAGGATGGAGTATGTTAAACTTTTTCAGTGTAACAATTTCTTGTTCATACGGAATCAACCATTTATGTACCTCCAAACTCAGAACTCTTTCTTCCGGCTATACGGCAATAAGCTGGAGCAAAGTATTTTTGAAATGATAACTGTATTAAACAACTTAATTTGTATCTTGGTTGGTATATTTTAGATGTTAAAACTCCAACATCTTTTATTTAAGTTTCTCAAGGTCCATTTTGAAAGAACGCATGTTATAGATTTATGTGAAGTCGTATAGCATAGCGGCTTGAAGTATGGTAAGCCCAATTGAGAAAGATTAGCAAAGCTAGAATTTATTTTGGAGAGGAGTACGACTTCCTGTGGTGAATGATTTTATCTATTACGGCGATAGGAAAGTATTGACACGATCATAAAGGCTTTTTTCGTAATTTGTGATCTAAGATGGCCACGAAAGTAGATTAGATATCTTAATTTATCCGGATTAGTTCATGAAAATGTTATGAGGTCTTACATCTCCAAGCTTACTATTCGCAAGACGGTAAAACGTATTTGCTGCTGACAGAAGTTGATAAAGCAGGTACCATAGTTCAGACTACTAGAAATATTGTTTGCGATGCGTGGATATGCGATTATTTATTTAGTCCTGGAGAATGTAGGGATAGCAGTCGTAAACGATTGTCAAAATGGCGTTGGAACCACAAAAGCCTTTTCCTGAGAGTTCGTAAGAGAGAGGAAGGAGCAGCTACGATGATGATAACGATGCTAGCTGGAGGAGCTAAGGTTTAATCTAGGAAAGGGATTTTTACCAAAGATCGACTTATTTCTAAGATTGGATAGGGAGCTAGACTTTCATATTTTTATTTGAGTTGACCAGTTAGGAGCGATGAAAAGTTGAATGATGGATAAGTGTCAAGTCGGTTGAGTAGGGAACCTAGTTTCCCATCCTTAATCTTGTTTTTATAAATTATTTTTTTTGAATTGGAATACTGGGAAACGAGCGTTTACTAAATATAAGTATTTATAAGGATTACAATTTGTGTAAGAGATATATAAATTTACTAAAAAATCAAAAACTCAACAAAAAAGAACCAATGATTAAAAATGCATTCGAAGTGATTACAAAGTTGGGAAAAATACCCATATTTGCTATGCCTCACTTGTCAGAAGACGTAGTGAAAAAGGTGTCAGAGTGTAAGAAGTTCAAAGACTACATTGATAAACTTAATACACCCGAAGAAGGTGTATAAGTATAAAAGATAGAGTTGGTAGGAGTGGAGATGTTCGGTCCATAAAAAGTCGGATTTGTAAATGTGAGAGTTTCAATGAAGAAGGATGGATTTGGACTACCGGGGTATGTATTTTTGAGAGGTGGAGCTGTTGCAATACTATTGCTTGTCAATGGGAAGCTGGTTTTGGTTTAACAGTATAGAGTACCGGTGCAGAAGAGTATTTTGGAGTCACCGGCTGGAATGTTGGATGAAAGTGGAGATTTTGTTGGGGTTGCCGCTAAGGAGATTGAGTAGGAAACTGGGATAAAAATAACTGGTGACAAACTGAAATCACTGGGGAGCTATTATCCAAGTGCTGGTGGGTGTGATTAGTAGATATTGTTGTTTTACGCTGAGGTTCAATTGTAGGAGGAAAAGATCAATGCAATTTTGTAGAAAATTCATGGAGAAGAAGGTTCTAAGTAGAGAATAAGAGTCAAGATTGTAGATTACGACCCGAAAACAATACTGGATACTAAAGATAGTAAATTGATGGCATTGGTGTATGCCTACGAGAACAAAAAGAAAAAAGAGATGAAAGAGAAACTTTGATCGGGGATATGTTTGAAACAATTTGTATTTGAGTATGATTCAAAAGCATTTCAACATTATAATTCCCATTTAAAAACAAAAAAAAAGTTAAGAAATTGAAAAAAAAGTAACATGGTATTAGAAAACAAAAACATTTTTTTTCCCCCATCCTTATAGTAAGATGCATGGTCATTTTTACTAATTTTCTTAGATGTGACAAAGTATTGACTACGCAAGATCTTGATAATTCTACTTGTTTTGTAGAGTGAGATGACTATTGTCTGGAAGATTGGAAAATGAGGAATTATTCCTGATTGGAGAATAATCCCTTATAGGGCCTTGTTGAAACCGATACTTGGTATACTGATCCTTCTAATTTTCAGTGACAAATCTGATTTTCCTAGGAAAAACACTCTAATCATCGATAATTACCTTGTCATTGTTTCTCAGCGAACTTTCAAGCTAATTATTATCAACAGAAGTTGAAATAATCTTTGATTCGTAAAGCTTAACCTTAGTAAAATCAAATTATTTTTGTTCCTACTAACGACGCATCGCCTGAATAGCATCATTCGGTTTCTTCAGTCTGTTTATCAGGAAAACACTGTTTTCAGACTAACTGTACCTCAGAGAATCCTAGTTGTAATCGCCGATTGTGCTGCTTTTTTGACATCTTTTGTTATTTCGACGGTTCCTATGCAGTCTCTAAACCCTAGAAACATTTATGGCAAGAAGCTAGCCTCTAAGATACTGCTAAACTGTTTTAAATTTGCTAGCATGATCAGCTTTGAAGTGTAGATGATGCTACGGATTAGATGCTCTCTGGTTGATAACAACTTTAATCTTATCAATAAAGTTTCTTTACGACCATTCCTAGTTGACGGGATACTGGGGAGAGTTAATAGCCAGGTTGCTGTTAATCCACACTTTAACGTTGCCATCCTCGCTATTGATAAATATCAGACTAGCATCAATATCGAACCATTTGAATTTTTACAGCAATAAAATAAACCCTCTGATCGCACCGTGGCAAATTACCAGAGATTATTCATAGCATTAAATTGAAAATTAGTCCAGTCTCAGCAGTTGCTAGCCTATCACATACGATACTCCTTTACTGTTAACACTGCCGTTTGCCGTTGGTTGATGTGTCCCGTGTTAAAGCAGAGAAATTTGATGTTTGTTGGCTTTTCCTTTGGAGAAGATATGAGGCAGGTTTAGTTTTTCACGCCATTCATAAATCTAGGACGATTCAAGCTTGTTAGAAAAATATTTTTAGACTTTCTTACATGAAATCCTTTTATTTTGTAAAACCAGGCATCCTCTCCTGGTTTGAACAGTCTTCCATTCCTATTAAGGAAAGGAAGTCTCGTATCCCGGGTTAATACAGTTTCCCATTTTATTAGCCTTTCAAAGTTTTTACTGTTTGATTGGGGATTTTTATGGATTGATAAGGTTATGCTCTTTTTTTTATAAATAAAAACTGTGATTTATAGATAGGCTAGCAATTAATATCACCAGAAAAATATGTCAGGTAAAAGATTTAGCAATAAGTATGCACCGAAAAACAATACTTTTATCGCTAATTTCAGGCGATTATAGACTAAAATGAAAAATCAGTAAATAGTTTTTTAACTCCAAATATTCACATTTTTATTCTGATACCATTAATAGATCAGCTAAGTCTATGTGAAACGAGTTTCGTTATTCTGAGAGTTGAGAATTATAATGTAAATTCCTTACTTGACACTGGCAAGACAGCTACCAGCAGGGACAGTTTGCCCAGTTTTAAGGCCATTCCACCCTTTTTAGAGCAGTTTATTCGTATTTTTCCAAGTTCGATACTACCAAACCTGGTCTGCATTGCTTTAATTAAACAACTCAGTGTTAAAAACTCTTGTATTGCTAATTTTCTGAAATTAAGGTAGTTTCCAAGCATGTATCGACAAAATTAACATGTCTTTAGCTGTCGAAGTGTTAAGCACGTTAGAAAGCCCATGAGGATTTGCAAAGGTAGTTCTAGCCAATTTAAGCTATTTTGCTTTTTTATTCATCAATTTGAGGTACCTATTAACAAAAGTAGTAGTGGAGTCATAACAGCTGAGATCTATACACTCGATATCAGAATATCGTTTGTCATCGGGTTTGACACTCTCGTAGAAAAGGAGTAGACCCAGGACCTCAGCGAGGAGAAATGCGGAATCGTTACCAGAGGGGAGCATTGTTCCGTAAAGGATGTCATAAAGACGGATCCATTTGGAATGTTTGAGATTAGAAGTAGTACCGGTTAGAGAGCTTGCTGATTTGCTGATTCTGACCATTAGATCTGCATAGTGGAAAATTGATACTTTTGTCCAGCTGGTAAGCTTGTATAACTTAAAGTGCAACCACAGTAGTCATAATTTTAGTGAGACTAGCAACCTATCTTTGCTGGTCTTACCTAAAACCGATGAAGTGGTCAGAACTGGCATCATATAGGCACCAATTCGTGGAGGAAAGGGCTATTTTAGATATTGATTTACAGAGATGTTTTGGGTAGAGACTGGATGAGAGGTTACTATGTTTCGGTTTCCTGCTAGTTTTATTAATATATTTGGGAAGGGATTGTTTACTAACATGTTTATCATGATTATTGTTGTAGTTATTGGCACTGGTAGTTCTGATGGTATTAGTATTGGATGTTTTTTTGGAAGTTGCTGAAGAGTTTTAACTCGGATTTCTTTTTAGGATACGACGTTGATAAGTTCGAACTTTCATTTTTTTTTTACGTTGGAAAATGCTATGATTTATTACTGGGGGGTCTATCTTGTTGCGGAATAGTTTTTTTTTATGGGAGTTGTATTATAAGTTTTATATTCGAAAAAAAAAGTAAGTTTGAACTTTGAAATCAGAAAATCAAAAGAATTCATTTTTTTAAGTAAAGAATTTGCAAAGTAAATGAAAATCTTTTAAGGGTGAACTATGTTTATAAACTTGATAATTAATTAAAGTTTATAATGAATATGAACTAGACCAAAATTCAAGGATCGATATCATAAAACTTCGAAATATTGTCAGCTTTGACAAACATTCGAGGAAACCAAATTCAATCTTATAATAATTATCTGAAGAGACAACCAAGTTTTTGTTACAAATGGCCAACTATGAAGGCGACGACTACGGTGAGTACAATCATAGCCAATCTTCCGATGATCCTGAGCGTAGTTTATCAGATGTTTCTATGAGTTAGAACGTTGCTTCTTCCGAAGGCTCGCCAAGTTCCGTAGAAAACAATGAGGAAGTCGAGGATTTTGAGGAGAGTGAAGATGAAGACCAGTTTATTCAAATTGTGGAAGAGGATATGTATCGACCTGCGTAGAAAAGAACCACCTCCCCCTATTTGAACAAATTTGAGAAAGTTAGGGTTTTAGGTGTGAGAGCGGCACAAATCATGAAAGGATCAGCGATCTACGTAAGTTTGGCCAGAAAAGAGTATGAGAATTGGAACCCTTTGGAGATTGCTGAGGCAGAATTGAGGGAAGGTGTTCTTCCCTTGGTAGTGAGGAGGTTGCATGCAAATGGGGAATATGAGGACTGGAAAGTGAAAGAGTTGAAAATTTTGGAGGGCAGCTGAGAACTTGATAAGCATTGAAACTAATGTTTCTCTTTTGAAATTTCCACATAATAAAAAAATCTTTTCTGAAATATAGTTCTGATAACTATAAAAATAACAACAAAAAATCGCTGATATCCTTAAAAACCACCAAAAGACAAACAAGGGATGTAGAAAGACTATCTGAAGAGTCAGAAATACACGCAGTACTGAATATAAGTAAACACTATAGAGATGAGTTATAAAACTTGGAAATTCCTTACAAATTTCGTGACTTTTGCCAAGATGACTATGCAGATTATACGACATGTATAAGAATCCATCCGAGGGCTGTGGAGAACAAGATACTTTATCTGATGCCGTTTTCAGAATATTATACCTCTTGCAAATTGCTGAGGAGGCAATGGGAAAAATGCTAGGAATATCGAGAAAAGGAGGTCTTCTAAGAATTGAAAAAAATCTTTGATACTCAAAGGTAGACAATATGAAGAGCATTTTGTCCTAAAGTCACTCAAACTGACAGTCTCATTGATGTAAATGGCATTTTATTGGAATTTTTGTTGTTTACTGACTCTAAGATTTTTGATATAACAAGCCTTTGAGTCAAACTACTACAAAATTCAAACAATAAGGGTTAATCAGAAACTTTATAACCTATTTGTAGGTAACATAAAATTATTAATCAAAAAAAAATTGAACAAATCACCAGAAATGCACGGAAAGAGATAGTAATAATAACCACAGTACCATTTTCAATAGAAGGACTAGTAATTCCCAGAAACCAATCGTTAAAAAACAATTGGACGTATATTATCCAAATACTAACGAGCATAAATAGCAAACTCTCCGTCGTTACTCAAAAGTGGACCATCACGGGTCAGAAATCAAGGGGTAATGCTGAACTATCTACAAATCTACAACGATATACGCATGGATAAGACTGGAAATGGCAGAAATTACGATCATTATGATATCCAAGGACAGACTAAAAGTATTCGCAAAATTGATGAGTAGAAGTATAAAAGTGCAGTAGAACTGAGCGGATCTAACATGTTCAGAAAACATAGAGAACAAATTTAAAGAGAAGGGTATATTTAGAATGTGTAAAGTGGATATGCTCATGAGGAAAAATCAACAGGACTGATTGTTAATTCACCACCAAAAAATTTCAAAAGCAGAGTTTTGGGAATTTCCAACAACTCCAACAGCCAGAGAGGTAATTAAATCGGCTCAAAGAACGATAGTTGGAGGAAAAGTAACGTTGATGAAGAGGTTCAAACCCCTTATGAATACGATTATGCAGAAGATGTGCATACCAATGATGGTAAGGCTGAAACATAACAAAAAGAAAATCCGTAGAGAGAAAAGTTTAAAGAATATGCAGGAAGAGATAAAATACAAACTGATTCTTTCAATCTTCGAAATCCGGAACAACCGAAGGTTCTGGTGCACTATTAATAAAGTCATCGGGAAATGCTAGTCAAGGAAAATGGGGAAGATGTGGAGAATAGCTATTAAAGTCACAGTCAGGATGGCAGGGATGCGATAAAGTCTTCACACTCGAAAAGAACGAAAAATGCCAATCATAATCATCAAAACTAAAAACACTAAGAAAAATCTCCTCCACATCACTAATGTTCAGGAAGGACATAGAAAGGCAGGACACAAATAAACCGTGCTGATTAGAATTAGCTAGGCAATATGAGCAAACCTTACCTAGCTAACAATAACACTGACGAGTTTCCCGAAACCCATCTGCTACTATAACAAAAGAATGACCATCAATAAAGCAAATAAACTTTGAACTAGCTAACTCGACAGTTACAAAAACAGGAAAAAAAATAAAACGACAATATTTGCGATAATAGCAAATCAAGCGGAAGAAAGAGTCAAGTGAAATATAAGTCCAAGGACGTGGACAAAGATGATAGAAAACAGGAATATTTCGAGTATTCCAGGGCGTATTAATAAAATTTAGAGAAATAGATGAAAGAGAGAGGTGGTGACTTCGATTAACAACTTTTTACTGGTGAAAAGGATCTGATTGACAGAGAATATTCCTCCAATTCTCGAACTAAGGAACATATAGCTGATACTGGCAACGAGAATGATAGCAACAATGGTAAGGAATATACTCCGAAGGGGACCATAAAATAGTCTGAAGAGTACATTTCGAAGTAATTTGATATGGAGGGGTATACTAAGGTATATCCGATACTGAAAGCTATGCAATCTGCATTGAAATCTCGAGTAATAGATGCCCAGACATTGGTAAGAGGGATAAAGCATTACTTGGAAGTCATTGCGAAGGGAAAACTCGATAACATCGACTAATTTGATTTACAGTTGCATCGTAAGAAAATTGTGAAGACTGCATTATTGTATGAACGGGTAGGAATAATTGTGATAGCATTTAGTTATGCCACTCATAGTTTGAAATAGGCACAGAACTATCTGAGTAATCTATTAATTTATGGATTGAGTAGCTCTCTATTGTTGGTTAAGGTGTTGGAGGGTACGCGTATATTGTAGAAAAAAGAGGATAATGGGAGAAGAAATGAGGTGTAGAAAAAATCAGATCGATTGATGATGAAAAAGGCTATCGACACCATAAGGAATAATAACGACGTGTTGATAGATTCAGTCTATAAGTTATCCAAATATGATAACTTATTCTACTAAAATTTAAAGCAAATAGTCAAGCTTCTGCATAGATCATCACTGTAACAGACTTTTTATAATGTGTTGGAATATTTTGCATTTTTTTTGTGTGTGTCAGACAAGTATCAGATGCTGCCATTCTTGGCAGTGACACCTGACCCCTACTTACCACCATGTTTGACTCATAGATATACGCTAGCAATCGATATTGTGGAGGTATTCTGTGTTGGGAGTCGCAAGGGTGGTCGAACCCATGTGCACAGTTTTAGACCTTATTCATAGCATTTTCTTGGGGAAATGAGCAACTATTATTAAATAGTGGCATTTACCAATTCTCTGCCGAATCAGATCGATAAGTTAATAGGGTTATTAGACCCCAAGGGATATATCAAACATCGACTTTATAAGCATCACGGAATACATGTAAGTTTTTGCTCCTATCCTTAGAAAATGGGGAGTTGGGTTAAGGATTTGGAGAGACTGGGAAGACCTGTTAATAGAGTTATTTTGTTGGATAACTAAATGAGCGCAGGACAAGACCCCAAAGATAATTTGATACACGTGCCCCAGTGGAGAGGAAGTCGGAGTGACACAATACTAGCGGAATTATGTCCCGTGATGGCAATGATTGCTATAAAGCAACTAGATGCCAGAAAGGCTGCCCAAAAGATAAAAGACCAGACTCATAAAAACGAAAAATAGGGGGTTAAATATGTCAATTTTGGGATTAGTTTTGACTGAAATTAAAGCTGTAAGCGAAATATTTTTTTGATAAAGGATAATATTTTCTAATTAAATCTTTTTTGATGAATTTCATTATTTGATAGATTCTCTAGAGGTAGCAGATTTCAAATAACCTTTGATTTATATTTTATTTTTTCTGAAATAGACGAAAAGGAGAGATAAATGTCAGAGTAATTGAAGGGCATACCTGAGTGCATATACGGGAAGAAGGCAACTTACTTGTGCATAAGTCCAGAATGCGATCGTTCAGGGTTTATGTGCGAGAGTGGTTCCGTAAACCGTTAGTGCTGCGGGGCATTCCACGACAAATGTCAAAAGATAGGATGGGAATAAACAAAATAACTAGTTTACGGGAATCCAAACACTCGTAGCCAATAATTCAGCAACCTAAGCAACAGGATCGACGATCTATTCACCAACATAATACAGAAGGTAAGAGAATAGCACATGAAATTCAAGACTTGGTCCAGAACCTTCGGATTCTCAATGAACATGATGAAATTCTACAAACAACTTGCCGACGGGTAATTCCGTCAGATCAACGGCAGCTACATAAACCCTTTAATCATGTAACTAATGTAACAAGGTGGAAATAAAAAACTTTAAGTCCCTTACATCGCAGAAAATGATGTTAAACAACTGGGACAATAAGTCAACAGTCTGCTAGAAAAAATTTCCTAGCTCTATCTAAGAAACGGGAAAAAAAATGAGTCAACGACATACTCGTCCTCAATGATAAATGTCACCAACAGCTAGTACAAAACGCCCACCATCGATAGCTTCATCACAAGAGACTTCTCCGTTATCAACGGTCTCTTCGAAAATGTTAACTTGAAAAAAATCACCCTCCTATATAGGGCAAGCTAGAACAGCTTCTCTGCAAGGGCTTTCCATAAACTCTGTGATAACCATCCGCATACGCTGGTACTCATACAAACCGACACCAATAAAACAATCGGAGGTTATACGCCACTCACCTGGAATTCGTCCTCTAAGCACTGGTCGTAGGATAAATCCATGAAAAGCTTCATATTCTCCCTAACCATGAAAGAAAAATTCCAGCTCAATCTCTCACAATTTGCAGTTGCTTGCAATCCAGACAAAGGTCCCATATTTGGCTGCTGCGACATATGTATCTTTGACCAAGCGCACAAAGAAAAATCTAATGCTGAGTTTCCTATCAGTTATAATAATGGCAAGTACAACAGGGGGCAAAGCACATATCTCTCATTTACAGGTAATCCGAAGGGCCAGTTTATAGTAAAGGAATGGGAAGTCTTTAAATTGGAATTTGTTTGATGATAAACAGCATAATTAGTAAGGAACATTATGAAATAAGGAATGATTCTTTAATAATTATAACTGATTATCAATCTTTTTATGCATATTCCGTTATTTTCTTCACAAAGGCCCAAAAATCATGACCTTTGTGATTGTATTTTTGACTACGATATTCTTTGTCCATATCCGATTCGATCTCTTTTAATTCCTTGCTCTGCAAGTGAGGAGTTTAACATGTTATTGAGCTCAAATAGTTCTCTTTATCTATTGATTAGTTGTCGTTCGTAATAGGATACTTCATTTTAGAGTGGGATCATCACATTATGCACAAAAGCATTGAGCTATCTGTCTTCAACTTGAAGGTGAGAGTATTATTAATTCAGATACAATTGACTCTAATGCTGGGGGCGAGTTTAGCTGGGTTGCATAGATGTGTATGGAAAATCCATAGGAGGCTGAGGACTGTTAGGCATTGTAGTTTGAGTATTGTAGACAGCACGGGATTTGAAAGAGAACTTAGTACCTTTGAGAGGAACTCGTGAAGCATCTGCGGATTTTTAACTTGGAGATCTTTAGGAAGAAGAGCAGCAGAACATATTTGCTTTATTTTATGTTTGAGAACTGGGGACTATTTGAAATATAGGTCCGGTGTATTGAATATGGGGACAGGATAAATTTTATCTTTAAAAATAATTATTAAACAAGTTTGCCACAGAGATGTTACGGTAGATTTTCGACCTAAAAAACTTCAATTTCATCAATCCAACAAAAATACAGGTAGACAAATTCAAGTTCTCCAAAGACTATCAGCTTTAGACAGTGTAAACAAAAAAGGGTAAATAATTAATAATTATCAAAAAAAAATATTAATAATAATATAAGTTTATGGTAAAATTATATGATGATGCAAAAAACAAAGTTTTGAGCAAATGAAAAGCTTTAAGAACAATCCAATACTGATAAAAAATGAACAACCATTTGAAAATATGGTGGTGTTTTTCTATATAATAAAATATATGGATTATAAAAATCTAGGCATTCTGTGTTTGCTGCTCACAATCACCTCAGCACACATATATTCCTCAACACCGAAAGTAACATATGATTTCGATGGAAAACCCATGATATACCATATCTA